>JAZBGY010002167.1:0-12997 GCA_037414755.1 Lydus trimaculatus
TTAACCTGAAAGTCTATTTTGGCCCTACATGCTGCGCTTATGGACCGAGTATAGTGGGGGTCGAGAATTCAGCCCCAACCGACCGCCTGAGTTTATGTTGATAGTAATCGAGGTTATATCGATGGCACGAGTGGCTGATTGTAGTACCACTATTTTTAAAGAATTCTCCCCAGATTCACTGTAAAGTAAACCTGTTTACACTGGGTTGGTATGTTCCGCTCGAGTATTGGTGTTATTTTTATAGTACGATGCGGTGACGTCACGGCTCCCTCTAGGGAGCTAAAATCCGGTCTTTGCTCATCATATTTCTTTCTAACATCAGGTTCCCATTGTAGGCAACAAAAGTTGAGCGAGTTTTATTACTCAACGGAGAATTGGACTCATATTAGAGCACTACTTTTTCAAGATTACATACAATTAGTGAACAAATATTATTCAGTAAACTAACAGTATGTTAAATTTTACGCTAGCCCCCCCCCCCCCAAGGTTTTAGCTTAAGTCCGCCCCTGTCCGTCCGTAATTGCATATTCAAACTTTTAACCATTTCTTGACTATTATGACACCTGAATTAAGTTTCTGGTAATTTTATTAGTCGGTCCAGGTTTTTTTTTTATTTTTAGGTGTTTTTGAGATCAATTTTAGACAAAAAATGAATTTAAAATGAGTTTTTTGGGGACTAATTATCACCCCGGTTAGGCGTATTCAAATAGTACGGAATATTATCGGAACAGATTAACCGTACTATGCGGGATGTTACTGTATTAATTCGAATATTTGAATAATTGCGCCCGAGTGTCCACGGCGCCTTAATGTCTTCACGCCAAAAAAAATCCTCGCGCCATAAGGTCCGCGTCTATTTGTCGGTTTCCGTATTTAATTAAACGTATTTTTTCAAAACAGGTATCCTGTATCGACGTTTTCTTATCGTTTATTAGAACAAATGTACACTGATCCATTATTTCGTGTTTTCGATTTAAGTAAAACAATTGGAAAAAGATCAAAGAATTTAGAATGTTGTCGTAGATATCGTTTGGGTTTATTCTATTTGAAAGATTTTATATTCACTTGTCGATTTGCTGAAATGTAAGTTTTCAACTTTCTTTCTGATACAAGAAAAAAACAATTTTATTATTAATTTAATCATTTGTTTTTTGATAGAATTAAAGAGAAATTAGAGCAACAGAAACCGTATTTGATAAACGATCCTGATATTTATTCAATGGAAGATCTAGTCAGTATTAGAGATGGTGAAATGAAGAATCAATTACAACATTTAATAGAAATTTGTTGTAAACATACCTCTGAATGTAGTGTATGTAGTTTTTTATTCAAATAAATTGTTATCAATTCTATTCTAATATAATTTTTCTCTTTTTTTTTCCAGTTATGTTTAGCTAGAGGATTTATTTGTGAAATTTGTAGACATGATCAAATCATCTTTCCATGGCAATTAAGTAAAGTTAGACGATGTAATGGTTGTGGTGTTTGTTATCATACAAATTGTTGGCATTCACAATTACCATGTCCTAAATGTATTCGAATAACAAAAAGACGTGAATCTGAAACTGGTAGTTCTAAACATAGTTTATGATTTAATAATAATTATAGTTAGGAGAGAATTTAAAAAATTGTCGAATTTATTGTATTTTTGTATAGTTCTGTGATTGTTTCTTTTTAATAAAAACATAATTTTCATGTATTTGTTTCAAAGTCCACAAAATCTATACAATTCCCGAGCGCTGTTTTCACGACTTGTTACCAGTATTTTGATCAGTTAATTGTAGATAAACAATTCAAATATTAAAAGTGTTAATGTAGTGTAGTGTAATGTTTTGTGAATTGTTTAGAGTGCAACGCATGAGGTGTTAACCGCAATAGATTCATCATTTTTTAAAATAATTCGAATGGTGATAGCTTTATTACAATTGCTTATTTTCATTATTTCGTTTATAGTAAATTTAATTAACCGTCGCGGGATTTAGAAGAGGACACTACAAAGGTAGGTCGTCGCGGGATTCAAATAGGATACACCATTAAAGGTAGGTTTTGCCAATTAGTCCATGGACTAATTAGCAAAAAGAAAACAGTTTTTTGAATATCTAATGACACTCATTGTAGGGAACTCAGGATAGATTTTGCCACCTTAGACCTACGCGTTTCATTGCCTTTCCTTCATTTGTTGCTAGAGTTGTTAAGATCAGATAGGCATCTGTTTGCAGCAGAATTTGTTTTTTAATTAAAAAACCGTCTGTGTTTTAGTGAATTGAGCACAGGAACGACACTCGGTTTTATAAGTAAGCAAATTATATTACTCGTCCACCATAAAACATAATCCGGTTCCCCGTGGATGTAACACTTTTTCTTTCTGTTGTTAAGTTACTTAACCAAAAGGGGGCCTTCGTACTATGTTTGTGTAAGGGCTCCTACGACTGTGTTTGCATAAGGACCTGATATTTCTAGCTACGCCATGTATACCTACTGATTCCTCAACCTGTATATGATTCTAGTTGTTTTGTACAATGGTTAATAGATGGCAGTTTACTATACAGTTATATGGTTGTTATTGTAAAACTACGATAGATGGCAATCATAATGCGCTTGCGCATTTTCAACAATTTCATTATTATATCTAGTGGCCGTTTCACGAATCATTCCAACAAAAATGTCACATTGTTCACTTCTGTTCGCCATATTGGACGTTTAATGTGCACAAAATTACTATAGAAAATCCAAAATAAATCAATGTACTTGTATCAAAATTTCTATATTATCATTAATACCACAAATAGACAATAACAAACAAATTCACAATCATAATTGTGTAACCTTGGTTTTTTTTTTCGGTCTGTGTAAATAAATAACCCAATAAGCACAACAACGGGCAAGTGAGTGAGTAAGTGTGATACAGGGAAAAGAGATAGAAAGAAAGCAATTTGGGAGTTGACAAAATACAACAAAAAAAAAACAAAAGTGGTTGGTGTTTTTAATATTTCTGTGGATGCGAACGTGTGTGTGTGTGTCGAGTGGTGGTGGCGGCGGCGTGTACAACAACACCACGGTGAAACTGTTGTAATAAACTAAAAATGGCGTGCGCTACATTAAAACGTTCATTAGATTGGGAGCCGGTATTAGGTGGTAGACCGGCTAAAAGACGACGTTGTTTACCATTTTGTGAGAGTCCACGTGAAAGGGCATCACCACCACATTGTCTAAATAGTCCAACAACATCATCATCAACATCAACATCATTAACATCATCATCATCATCATCATCAAGTACATCATCAACAATAATTACAAAACCAATATCTGTCTTTCCTGATGTAGTGAGCAAAAAATTGACACCCGGTAAGTTACAATCATCCAAATAAAATTTATAAAACGCCCTCTTAGTATTGTCGTGTATCACACTAATGGATTGTTGACATTTCCATATCAGCTGATTGACGACATAATGTGCGGTTTTTAGATTTTTTGACGAATTTATTTATGCCCCCCGCTAACTGTATTTGTTCGAAAATTAATTGTTTCTTATCAGTAATTGTATTGTTTTTAAATACAATAAAGACGTATGAAATTTGATGACTTTGAGGTTATCCAACGGTTTTTTCTTTTATTTTTTTATTTTTATTTCAAAAAAAGACAAAATACAAAATGAATAATTTTCAAAAGTATAGAAAACAAACAATTGAAAATTAAACAAAAGAATATATTTTTTGTTATATGTTGAATTTATTTAAAAATTTCCACTATTATACGAGGGCAATTTGAAAAGTTTGCGGTCATAAATGAAACTATATTATCTGTCAGATCATATAGTGACATTTGTCATAAACATAACCTGAAAATTGATTTTTTTTGGTAAAAAAAAAAGGAATAACGCCATTTTCAATGAAAAAATTGGCTGCTGAGTTTAAACGTGGTCGTATCAGCCTAGAAAATGACCCGAGGAGGAGTGCTAACCCTTTTGGCCAATTAGACCGAGCTATTTATTCAAAAAGGCCAGGCTTAGATGGGAAGAAAATCATCACCAGGACAACGCACGGCCTCATACCAGTGTAGTGTGGATGGTGAAACTCGCCGAATTAAAGTATGACTTGCTTATTCGCCAGATTTAGCCCCCAGACTGAAAAAATTTCTTGATGGTCCACGATTTTTTTTCAGAAATTGAACTGATAACTGAAGTGAACAATTATTTTTAAGGCCTCCAGGAAATGGACTTCCGTAATGGCTGGTCGAAGTGTATTGAGGGAGATTATGTCGAAAAATAGAAATATTTCTATATTTGTAGGTTTTCATTGCTGGGTGGCGAACTTTTCAAATCCCCCTCGTATATCGATTTTCATATTGGATAAAGAAAGGTGGCGGGGTGTGGGGTTCAAGACTTTTTAACCCGGAATATTATTATCAGTTTTAACGGTTAAAATCAACGAACACGACTCTACTCTGGTATTTAGTAATAAGATAATAAAAATTATACAAAATTTTGTAAATTATTTAATTAATTTTAGAGGTTATGAAATTTATGATGTGACGTCATTGTTTTATTTTGAAAAATAATAATAATAAATATTCAAATAATAAATATTAATATGTCGTGGTTATTTGATAATAATTTGAAGACAGTGGCGTATTAAGAGGAGGGTCCCAAGTTGAGAGTTCCTCTGAAGTCAGTTCTAGTAATTTCCTAATTTAAAAATTTGCATGAGTACGGTTTCAGTGTTATTTTTTATGATTAAATAAACTGTTAGATTTACAGCTCCCCCTCCCCGCACCATCTAGAATCTTCATTACTTAATACGCCACTGTTTAAAAAAAAAGGAAAATTGTTTAATTTATTGACAAATCAATTGTTGATAAAAAATACACGTGAAATAACTGATTAGAATATATTTTATATAAATATCATATGAATGAGCAATTTTTTTTAATCACACCTATTATTATTATTGTTTATGTTACATGGAATTATTTATAAAATTTGTCATTTGTTAATTAAATAGGGGTCATTCCAAAATAAAAGTATATGGGCGATTATTATTAATATCTGTAGCTCTACCTACCTACGTATTTGGTATTTATAGTAAAACTAAATTTGATCTGGGAGACTTGCCTTTTTTTTGCTTTTCTGTTTTTTTTTTGCTGTTGTAACAAATCCAAAAGTAGGAAGTTATTTGCACAATACCCACTAGAGCGTTATAATGTGTAATAAAATTCTGAAATAATTTTAAAAACTTAACACCAGGGGTTATTAACTTATGGCGATATTGCGTGTGTTTGAGTACTCTGTGCGCTCAACTCGTTTCCATTTCCTGTCAAATGTTTGTGTATCCTTTCGTGCATTTTCACGCTTCTAATCTGCTCCGACAGCTTTTTGACGTACTCCGGTCGCAAGAACTGTCAACCCGCTACTCCGCTCTCTCTCTATATAGAATTGATTGATCTTATGGGAATCCATTATGTAGTGTAATGACGTCACTGGTGACTGCGCTATCTAACAACGCATTTTATAGGGCGATCTATTTCAACATGGTGGATTCAAAATCGAGATGCTTGTGGATCAACTGCAATCTAACGGCCTGGTAGATATAAAGATCATCGTCTGTATGAGCACAACCGCTAACTAAAGTATAGACAACGGAGCGGGTTGACAGTCCTTGCTCCGTTTGAGCGTCCATACGCATATGCACCTTTCTCAAGGACACAAAATGTTCAACATTGAGAACAACTTCGAGGATTTGTTTCTAATGGAACACATCTCTCTGTTCCGTCCTATACAGTCCATTTCATAAGAAATTTTAGGATAATATATTTTTTGACCGCGTAAATCGATTGGACGAATGTATTAAAGAGATAGAGATAGAGTTACTGTTTATAAAAAAAATATATAGGAGCGCCAATAATATAATGGTTAGAAAGAGAAAAATAAATCTGACATTAGTCTATTTCGGTTTGTTTTTTTTCTCTTTCTTTTCATATTCAACAGCTATACATAGTACAGCATTCCAGGATGTAGAAAGTTTTGTAATATTACCTGACTGTTGAATATGTTTTTTTTTTTTTGATGGAACAAAGCCTATTTAGAAAAACATCAAGATAGAATGAAGAGAGAAAAAAAGTTATCTACTTTCCAAACTGTGTATACCTGCTGTGATTTATTCTCTTCTGCCAGCCACTATAGAGATTCGCATTACCGCCCTCATTTTTTTGTTTCTTTCTTTTTGGTTACTCAAATCGTGAGGCTAACAAGAATTTAGAAGAAGGTAAAAAATAGAACACTATACGTCGGTGTCTTTGATCTATCTTGTCGATCACCAACATCTAATCTTGTAATACTATCAAAATATAATATGAATACATTTTAATCTGACATAAAACAATGCAGCATCATAGATGAAATTAAATTTTTTAGTCTAGTTGGTTGAGTAATAAAAATTTTTCGAGTGTTATCATGATATAGGAATACTGGCGACGTTAACCACTTGACAAACTAAAATTCCACATCTGTGTTTGATATTTTTTTTTAATGATTTTCGGTACATTACTTAAATTTCTGTAAAACAGGTATAGTATTGTATGACGGTACAGCGTGTTTCTTTGCAAGGCCGGTCTTGGGGTAGAGCGAATAGAGGGGTCGCTCTAGACGCTGGGTGGGAAGGGGCGCCAAAACCGAATCGTAAAAAACAACATTTTGAATGTATTCATTATTTAACAAAAATTGGATTATAATTGATTCGGAAGGTGTCGATCGAAGGACGACGAACAAGAATTTCGCTCCACCCTGATAAAGGGCTAGGACCGCCGCTGCTTTTTGGTACCTATTGTAGTTTTCCAATGGTTACATTTGACACATCTATGTATAGGACAGACGTTATAGCAAATCTCTCTAAAATCCCCTCTCTCTCTAACAATAAAACAATCTGAACTTTGGAAAAAATATCTATAATTATTGAGAATTTTTGCAGAAAAGATGAGTCACAAATTTGAACGTGAGCTTTTTTTTTCGGGCATGGCAGTTGGGAAGAAGTACTGTTATACCATGTTCAGTATTGCGTGCAAATAATAATATGTTTATGTTTATACATACTTTATAGAATGTAAAATAAATTTTTTTTTTTCTAATCTGTTGTCTGTGATTTTTTTGCAAATATCACAAGATTTATGCCAAGGTCCTAAAAATGTGGCTTCCTTAATTATTATTTATTTAATACAAATAACATTTAAACAACATGGTTAATTAATTGAACAATTTTTTTTTATTCATACCTAATAAATAAAATTTGGCTTCTTTCTCTTCATCTCGGCTTAACATTAACTTTATGTTTATGTGGCAAAGTATAATAAGTGGAGAATAAGGAACCGAAGATGAAGCCTGGACCTTAAAAACGTTAGATTAAATTATATTAGATTATAAGGGTCGTTTGGCCATTATAACCTTCTTGAACTGCGACCACAGCTGATCTATTGTTTTTAACCCTCCATCTATTGGTATCCCAGGAAAGATATCTTTTTAGAAAAGCTAACTATCTCTCTGGCAGACTTCTTTACCACTTTAGATGGGAGAGTCTTATGTAAGCCAAGGCATCACATTTGCATAGTATGTGTTCGGAGGTTTCATTGTTCGATCCACTGTCTGCTATGCCCAGTTAAGAGCCCCGTTCCTACTTAGGTCGAGAAGCTTTCTAACATTCTGAAGTAAATAATCAATAAACTTTTGGAGCATTTACCTGCTCCATTCTTACGCACAGATTTTTCCTGCCTGCTGTGGGTTTGGGCTAGCCCACAGAATGGTTCCGAACCTGAGTAGTAGAGCCATAGCACCTGCTCTCACAAGGTCATCGGCTGTTTCGTTACTAGTAAGTCCATGATGCTCTGGCACGTATGCAAGCGTGAGTTTATTATCCTTAGCCAGTTGTTTGAGAGATTGACGACATTCCCGCCTGCTTGTATGTCAAGATGTATATTTGTGTGCCTTTGAAGTTTCTTCGTAGATTCTCTAACGCATATTTCTATTGCAAGGGTTTCAGCTGGCATTATGGTTGCTGACTTTCCTGGGTCCATATATTCCTATACCAGTTCCATTATTCATTTTAGATCCATCCGTGTACCAGATGGAGGATTTGCAATTTAATCTGCTTATCCAGATTCTTGCCACTTGGCGGTCTTCTATCACCACATCAAAAGGGACTTCAAAGTCAAATTTCCTTGGCATGATGTTCGATGATTTGACGAGACTTAAAAAATGTTGCTTCTAATAATTTTTCCGGGCAAATTCCCGGGGGATGGACCAGCAAATTCGACAAACGGTTAGGCCAACAAAAACATAGTTTCTTGAAACAGAAAGTATAAATTAAAATTTCTTCAATATACTTATTTATCCGGTGGGCAAGAAGCTGCTTGCCAGTCCGACACTGTACAGCAATTATTGTTGCCACGAAAAATACTGCACGGCAATCCAGATAAATAGTACATGTAAAAACGGTGATCACATTATCATGGATTTTTCGAATCATGTCAATTTGTTTTCGTTATTATCAGATTTGAGCACCCTAAGCAAGTTCTCATTCAAGGTTAATTAGGTTTTCATCATCCAGCAGGTCCTTTTCAAATTCTTTTAGATTTAGATCAAATCCAATCTTAGTTTTATCACTGATAATACGAATTTGGAACGCAATAATTGAATTTTCGGTACCAAATTGTAAACTGTTGGATTTATTATTAATTACATACAGGTGTATGACACGTGCTTAACTTTACTAATCGATTATTTAAGTGGTTTTAAATGTAAAATGTAAATACAGCATAACACTTGTCAAATTTTCCGAAAAATATCACATTTCACTACTGTATTTGATTAAAGATATATTTTTTGATAATTTCTACAAATAAAAAAAAAACGATAAAAACCACAATCTCTGTATTAGAGATCTTTCTGGAACAAAAATACGCGGGTTGTGAGAACTAGGTTACCCCGGAGACACGCCCACATCATCAACTGGTGGGCCGTGGCCAATCAGATATAACGACGTGTGAACTCTATTGGCTAATGTGAAACCGCCCTCCGACTAACCAGACATCGGCAAAAGTCGGGCATGTGTATTTTTGATCCAGAAAGACCTCTACTATAATCAGTGAGTAATATAGAGATAATCTGGTATTAAACTTTATTGGGCTTATCAAAAAAAGAAAAATGAAATAAAAACGAAAGTATTAATAAAAATATTTCTTATTTTCTAGAATATATGGCAGAAAATATCAAAGCTGAATTACGAAGACTACACCGACGTAAACAATTACAATATAATACTGAAAATAATACAGATAATAATAGTTCAGGTGGTGAATCTCCTTCACGTTCAGAAAAACCATTATTTACATTTAAACAGGTATAAAAAAAAGCATATTATTCGATTATTTTTTTATTAATTAATAATAATTAATTTGTTATAGGTTGGTCTTATCTGTGAACGTATGGTTAGGGAATTAGAGTCTGAAATTAGAGAAGAATATGATAATGTATTGGCAGGCAAATTAGCAGAACAATATGATGCCTTTGTCAAATTTACATATGATCAAATACATAAAAATTATAATGAAGCTACTCCTAGTTGTAAGTATTTTTTTTTTGTGTTGTTTTAATTCAATAATTAATTTTTTTTTTTAAATTATAGATTTATCGTAAAGGAGGCATCTACTACTATAATTAAAACATCAAATGCGTCAAATCAACTAGCCACTAAACAGTCCTTAACTATTATTTATATTAATTAAAAAAAAAATTAAAAAAAATACTATTATATATATATATCTCTTATACATCATTATATATGATAACGTTTTTCATTCTGCAGGATGCCTTAGAACATAGCCCGCTCTCCTTGCCGGCATTTCTTTTTTGATATACTATATTATTATAATTTTTTTTGGATCATTTTGTGTGTGTATATATATATACAACATATATGCTGATTGTATTTAAAACAGAAAAAACCCTGTATCATCTGTATTATTGGAATTGATTATATTGTCTGTATATATTTATAATGTAATCTCCAAGATTATATATGTGGGGGGTGGGGGTGGAAAAAAAGCAATCGATCTATGGACAAGATGACGGATTATTGAGGCTGTTTTTGGTTAATTATTTAATTACTTCAAGATGCCAATTGTATGATTGTAATATAATTAAAATTACACGTTAGTTAAATTTAAATAAAATAATAAAAAAAAAACGATTTTTAGTTCGATTTTTAATATCTATATATATACATATGTAAAGTCATCAAAATTGCCTTATCTATTGCAAACAAGATGTGTTTTTTGTTTTGTTTTTCTAATTATTGTTTCCATTTTTTTTTGTATGTAAGTGTTGTGTGTTCATTCATGAAAGAAGTTTTTTTTTTGTTCTCTTTAGTTTTGTAAGTTACAATTTGATTGATAAATTTTTGCCATATTTGTGATGGTGTTTTGTTTTTTCTTTCTACAAGTTATAATTAATTAAGTGCTGATTACCAGATTTGTCTAGTTTGTAAGATTTTGATCAATAAGAAAAACAGAAATTGTCAATTTGAATCGCGATATTATAAAATTATCAATTTAATGAGAGAAATTGAACAAAATACCCCCTAAAGCAGATAATTTCTAGTCATTTTTTTTTAAAATAATTAATACAGTTTCTGATAGTTTCAATATTATTATTTATTTTTAAAAAATTACCACAAATTTTGTTGTTTTTGTATGTTTATGTGTTGTTTAATTAATTAAAATTAAGGCTAGCTAGTTTTAGACTTAAATTAGTAATTAATAAAATAAAAATCAATTATTATAGGTATGTATATGTAAATATAAATTGAAGATAACTGTGAGAATCGAATACTATGACGAATTATTACGAGGCTTTACTTTTTGAAGCTATATGATATAGTTATTATTATGATTATTATTATTATTATTATTAAAGACATTATCGTTTTGAGTAATAACTGATCATTGAATTTGTAAATAATTCAATTTATTATTGTTAGTGTAGTAATAATAGTAACACACAATAACAAACAAATACAACAAATCAAATTTATTCAAAAAAAAAATTCTCATTAAATTGATATTTTATAAATTTTTTATTATTATCATGATTATTTTTGTTAACTTTAATTCTGACTTATTATTATTATTATTATCATCCAGAATTTATTAGAATATAGCTACAAAGTTTAATTTTAAAAAACAAATTTTAAAGAACGTTTATTAATTATTATTATTATTGTAGATTTAAGTTTCTATTATTTATTTTTTAAAATTGTCACCAATTTTGTTTCAATTTACCAATTGTTAAATGATTGATGAGTCGTTTGTGAATATATTCTTCAAAAAACAAACAAAAAAATAAATCTTGTGTTAAAAATATTGAGATAAGGTTTAAATAAAAATGAAAAACTAATGGGACACTCTATCAAGTAGTTGTTGTTCTTTATTGAATCATTTTTTTTGTTTATCCCAAATATGATGCCGCCGTTGCTGCAACAATAGAATCACATTTTTTTTTTAACATAAAATATACTAAACAGAATTTATTAATATTAGCCCTTATTTAATTAATATTTGGCATATATATATATTTATATGAAAATTTTTATAGAGCTGGTATTTTGTATTAATACAGGATGTTTCTCTTATCGTGATTCAATAGTTATCTTAAAAACCGTAATTGATAGAAGGATGGTTAAATGGAAGAAAATTTGCGTATTTAGGAGATTAAGAAAATGGTTAAGACAGATCTATAATATCACTTATCGTTCACGAGTTATACAGGAAAAACCAAAAATTGCTATTTTCTCTTGTAGCACCTTCATTCGTGGAAGTATCAAAAAATACTAGAGGAACTTTATCTTCAGGGCCATCATCAACTTGATTTTTTTAAATACGGACCTGCATTTTGGAAGGAATTATGTAACTTTGTTCAAAGTTAAGACTGGTTTTTATACTACAACAGTCGACTTAAATTCTTTTAAATACGGACCTGTGTTTAGCTTATTTCGATTCACCATGGTTTTTATGAAAATGGATCACAACCACCTTAGGGTCGGGTAATCTTCGGTTCTTTAATCTCGATTGTTTTTGACTGACCTTATTTTATGTTCTTTGAGCCTAAGATTCATATTACTTTGCTACGCACTTGTAGTCTCGTTTATTAAAGTAACCCTTATGTACAGGATGGTGCATTTTCGATGGTATTTAAGGTACACTCCTATAAAGAGTGATCGGACAAAATAATTGATGGCACATTCTCATGCTACTTTTTTATGACTAATCAGATGGTGAAATTAGATTCGCGCAATGTTTTTTTGTTTTCAAGTTATTCAACTTTCTTAACTTTTCAACTATTTTGAAGATGCTCTGTATCTCGCATAGTTGTAAGAAAATTGGGAAAATTCTCATTTCTTCTGATACAGTTTTTAATTAAGATTTTACCCGTCTTATCTATTTTTGTGTAAGTTTTACCGTTTTTCAGATACAACGCAAACTTTTATTTTTTTAAATGGAAACTATAGGTAATTTTTAGCTCAATAAATTTCTTATTTTTTTCTGATTCCAAATATATATAGTTTTCTATAATTATTTTCAATAATATGGGCATTTTTTAACAAAATCCGATGCTGCAGGTAAAAATTGAAAAACTATACACAAAATAAACGTAGAGTGCTATGGAACAATTGTTTCTCCGACTTGTCAAATGATTACTAATTTTGATTTTTTTGTAATAATTATTGCATTTTTTACACAAAATTTATGAAAAATATTTCTTATAAAGCTTTTCTGGATAGTTCGCTTGCGGATCCAGAGATAGAAACACCGTAATTCAAGAAATCAAGCAAAATCAATTATTACGTGATAATTTCAAATGCAATTGTTTCATAGCACCCTACGTTCAACTCAAATACAGCTGTATCATTTTTACCTGTAGGATTTGCTTTTCTGTAGTGACTTTTGCTGTTGA
>JAZBGY010002168.1:0-12987 GCA_037414755.1 Lydus trimaculatus
TGAATATGAATAATTTATAATTATTTGTATTTGTAAGGAATAGTAATGCCACGTTAAAGTTGCTCAAAAATACCACGAGTTGGCGCGCACAGCGTTTATTACAGATACTTCCTTAGCGTATTAAGATACGAGGGGATGAAATTGTACTTTTTTCAGTAGAATGCAGTAAAATCCATCGTTATTATATCGATCACGAAATCTATTTTTTATCATTGTAATTTGGCCTTTGGCGTATGTGGGTAAATCCGCCACTGGTACGTATGTAGAAGTTTGGCGCATCCACCATTTTTGTAAAAAACCGAATTTTTGTTTATTATTGTTTATTGTTGGTAGATTATTGTTGATATGGAGATTATTATTAAATTTGTAATTCAGATTTAGCAATAAAAGGGGAACTATTAATTTTATTATTAATAGCAATAAAATTGTTGATTATTATTATTATAAACGACTTTCTTCCCAGATGGTCGATGGTTTTATAACTTACAAATATCATGGAAAACAATGACAATTAAGTTGAAATATTAAAGGTTAATGGCCAAAAATTTAATTACCCACTTCCTTTTTTGACTTATTATTATTATTATTATTATACATTTGAATCTATTGTCTTTCCATGAGAATTACTTTACACTTGTTGCCAATTTGAATAGTGATTGTTATCAAGGTTAAGGACTTGAACTATTCTTTCTTTACAAGCAACTGATTAAATCCTCTTGTTGTTGTTGTTGTTTTTTTCCGAATTGTTAGAAAGATTGATTTTATAAGCAATCAAGATTCATAAATTATATCCCTTTCGTTCAATAGTTGAATCGAGATTGTAGATGTAAAATTACATTTCTTTCTACTTGATTCTGGTCGTCAATCAACTTTTTCCCATATAATCCACAACAATCCACTTGTTATTTCTACCAGATCGTTTTATTTATTTACGCAAAATCGGTTGCAAAAAACAATAATAATAAACCTGTTATATTGAAAATAATTGGTTTAATAACAGGGTTATATTTAACAATTATTATTGAAATAAATGCCATTCGATTTGCATTTATTTACACTTTAATAAACACGGATTTGTACGGTTTAAGAAGTAATTAAGCAAAAAATAATATGAATTCTTTTATCACACGATGCTGTACGATTTCGGTCATTCTCTCAATTCCACATTTGGTAACATTCCTGTTTTCTCTATTTTAACAAGAAACCAGCTATTTGAACAGTTATTCGCTTATCGTAGAGAAAACATACAACATTCAAGAATACTATTGATATTTCTCGTTTGTCAACTCTACATAACTTAATTTTTCGTCTAAATGGGTAATTGTGTGCATCGAGAAAACGCCTGTAATGTTTTGTACATAAAAATGAAAACAAACCAGTGTCTTCATTAACGTTTATGAACCTTGACTTTGTTATTTGTAGTTTTCACTAACAACTGGCAATGTTTGTAATGGAGAAAACAGATGATTGTTTCGTTTTTGTTATTTTCTTTCTAGTTTCATTTGTTATGAAAGATGAATCTGTAAAAGTATACTTGTCGGTTGATTCATCTTAGAATAATGATTCATCCAGTTTCTATAAGTTGATTTATATTGGTACTTTTTTTTTTAAATAAAAAGAACAACTTGTAATCAATAAAATCCCGTCACAGATTATGTATCGAATCAATCGGATACAACAAATAGATGAATTATTAAAGTAATAATAACAAAATGGTGACTTTCTCTATAAATATTTGTATTATTTTCCAATCATGGAATTCTTCCGGACTTATTTTTTTTTAAAAAAACAAAAAACAAAAATATAATTAACTACGACTGCTCGAGGAGCTAATTAATCCTTTGTTTTTTCTATTTTTATTTTTTTTCTTACAAATTCTTCAAAGAGAAATCTAAATTTGTTCACTCTTTCTCTCTCTCCAACGTTTATTATCATGAAATTTGGTCAAGTTGCAATTAGTGCGGAAATTTAACGATAATTTTCATTATGATGATGATAATGATGTTAATGATGATAAGCCTACCTGTGGTATTGAAATTTCCGGTAATAATAACATTTTCGATTTATTCTTATCACTTTTATCGATTGTTCTAATTTTATTCATTTATTACACACGTCTTATTGTTTATTTTATTCTTTTTCTAGATGGTAATCAGGAAGACACGATAAGAGACATGATCACTGTAACTAACAAACAACTACACCACCAGGATATCCTGTCGTCGAGCTTCTAGACAGGAAATGTCGAATTAAACTTATCGATCGATTCTTTTGGGCAATAACAAGAATTAAATAAGCATTGATACACACACACACACACGCACTCAAACACAACAAAAAAATGAATAATATCGTGTTGTTCTTGTTGTTGTTGTATTAGCGTTGTGTTGGTGAAGAACTGCACAACGGTACTCTCTCAAGACATAGAAACGAAGTTGCTGTTGCTTCTTAGGAAGAACGTTTCGCCTTATGAACACAACATAAAGATGATGAGAAGGGGGATTTTGTGCAATTGCCGTGGTAATTAGCCGAAAAAACAAAACCAAAAAAAAATGAAACCAAAATTAGTGGGAATTGTATTTAAAAAATGGTGTTTTACAAGTGCAAATTTCCGAGAAACTGATTCAATTAATGAAAAACTGCATATTTCAACTACTGTATTAACATGACAATAATCCGAAAATGTAGACATTTGATCAATTCGTATGCTTGTTGAGTGTTTGGTGGACAAAGAGAAAGGAAACGTGCTCGGATATTGATACGATTAACCAACAACATGTGGATTTTAAACAGCTTTCCTATACATATAATTGTTATTCTTTAACAGGCTTTATATTTAGTTTGTTTTTCTTTCTCTCAACTTTTTCTCCATATTAAATTCAATTTCTATCAAATAATAAAGGCTCGGCTCTTTAATTTAGTTGTCGTTTAAAACGATTTAAGAGTTATTAGCCAAAAAGAAATCATAATTTTATTACGATAATTTCGTGATTTGTCAAGCATGAATTGTAACATGGAATTATTGGAATAGAAATTGAAACTAATAACAAGATTGTAACTGGTGGTCTCTGCAACCGAACTGAAAACAATTTAAATTGATCCTACACGGTAGTTTCGTTTCTTGCAAAAAAAGACTTTTAGAACAACAATATTATTTGGTTTGGATTCTTCTTGAACCTAACTTTCCACTTGCCAGACGGGCATATTAGAACGTTGGAAAATCATCTTCGGGATTGTAGGAATAACTGTAATTTCCATAGAATTTCCGTTCTTTTTCTAGATGATTGTCTTGGGAAATAGCATAAAGTTCACTGTAACAGTTGTTGTGACAATTCAATTGTTGTTCTAAGGGTTTTTTTATTATTATTTAAAGAAAATTGTGAAATGTTTATAATTTTAGACATTCCAATATTTCTTCTGTTTTTTTTTTGTTTCTTTATCTGTTTGTTTTTTTTTGGTCGCTTTAAAACAGAAAAATCCGTTATAAAATTGGAGATAAACTAAAAATTATGTGGTATTGCGTTTTGAACCAGTCACGCATAATCACTATTCAGATTCTTTATTATTATTACAACAAATTACTGCAATAACTGTACATACAATTTGTAAACATTAATATCATTTCTCAATCTGTTAAACATCAAAAGAATTTGGCAATCCTAGTAAAAACATCAAAGATAATAAAAAACACAATTAAAACAATTACACCTTTATGTTACAAACTGTTAATGCAATTATCCCGCAATTATCTCTAGATTGTTGCCAAGAATTTTGCAACAACAACAAAAAAGAGGGACACACACGATTGATTAATTAAAATTAATAAAATATCTGATTGCTAATTCTTAAACTTCCCACCTAGGAAAACCCGTTACCTTGTAATTAATTAAAAAATTATACCGTTTTTTTTTTTTTTAATTCCATTTCTTGTAGATTGCAGCCAACTCTGAATCTTCATCTGTGAAATTAATATATGAATAAATCACGGATTTTATTGATGATAAGGCGATACGAAAGATTTTAATATGCTACCAATGAATCAGCAATATTTCCATTAATTTTATTAATACTTTAATATGCAATTTAAGACTTTCCACCTGTCTTATTGTCGTATAATTGTGATAAATCTCACTGACAAGAAGAGAAAGGTAAAAGTCTCTATCTACAATGATTAGTTGTAATTATCCTTGTTACTTATTGAGTAAATTTATATAAAAAAAAAGAATGTGGTTGATTAAGATTTATGTTTTTACAAACAAGACAAGAATACAGCAATTATAGTTTCACGACTATTATGTTTATTTAAATTTTGTTCATTTTTTATTATTCAACTATTACTAAACATCAAATTTCGTATGCAGATATTGTGAAATATATATTTCTGTTATATACAGAAAATAAAAATCCACCTTAATAGCAATCTTAGCGTAACGTACAACAAAATTACTCAACAAGTTCAAGGTTAAGTCTTTACACCCAAACAAATTAATTAGATTGTTGTTTCTATTGTTAATTGTTGTTCCATCTAACAGACAATTAAGATTAATTAGTCATTGTAATCTAATTCGAGTCTTTATAATGATTTTAAAGCTTATATATAGAAGCGCCGCTTCATCTTCCCTTCCTCAACATTGATAAGATTGATTTTCAAATGGCAAAATAAAACGAATCTTACACTGGAGGATTTAACGTAAAATCGATTTTAAGTCGAGATTTAGGGACTAGACCATCCAGCAATGTTAGTGGATAGAGAAGTTGTTTTCCTATCCCAAAATGGACATGTTGAGTAAGACGAGAAGTATCCCTGCAGGTGATTGTTGAAATGTCTAAACCAGGAGTTGAACGCAATTGATTGGAAACTAATCTCTTCTAAATCGTAACCTTCCAATCATTGGAAAATTTAGAACACTAATCAACATAAATCATAATGAAGCATGCATGATATCGGCCTTGATATCACTAACTGACAAAAATCATTTATCCAGCAATATCCGGTTGTACAATCCATTTCCGTTTAGAACACACAATATTTACCTTCAAAATTGAACGTAAAGAAACTTTTCCAGTAAATATCTAACAACATTACGCGAAACAGGAATGAAAAGAATCAATGATGGGTGCAAATACCTATATATAGAAGAATTCTATAAAATAATGAATGATTCCTATATAAACAGGAAGACCGTATTCTTGAATTTCCGGCTGGATTCTCCTCATAAACCATAATAACAAAAATAATATCTACAACTATAATAATATAATATACAGGTGCGTTGATCGCAAACGAACGGACATTCACTTGAATACATTACAAATGAACTTTATAAAATACATCTATAGATATTATGTACATTATATACCTACTGTTTGGATTAAATGAAAACATGACACGCATCCTAGCTGTTTATGTTGTTGTATTATGATTGTTTGAATAAATTAAAATTGGATAAATAAAATGGAAATTAATTTTATGAAAAGACAAATGCAAGTGGCTCGTGTATAAGTCATGCTTAACATTTATTGTGTTTGGGAATACAAATAATCGTAACGGAAAAGAATGAAATGCCAAAACTAATTAAAAGTGAATGATCTCTTCCATGATTATGTTTATGTTTAAATGGATTTTGTTAACGGTGTATTTTATATTAATTCATAACTACTTCCGTTCTGTGATGCAAATTCCTCATCTAACTGTTTAAGATTTGTTCCATGATCGCTTTTCTAATTTAACAAATAATAATTCGAAGAAAAAGAAGAAATTATTATCAAACTAATTTAATTTTCACATTTCATTTTAATATTTAAATATAAATAACAATCACTTTTACTTTCACTGGAGCATTTCTAGAAGCAATCAAAATCGATTAATTAATTAGCGACAGCGTTAAAAAAACGATAATTATCTCAGAATATCACAAACAAAATCATTATTATGATTATTATTATTATTTCAATGGTCAATAATTTATGGTTGTTTGGTAAAAGGTTATCGTACTCGTACTTGTTCTTGTTTCGTAGTTTTCTTTTCGAAAAGTTGAACTAATAAATTCATGACTTTCACCGATCAAGTTTAAGTTCAAAAGAAGCGAAAATCCTATATAGATACTGTTATATTTCGAATACGAATTGCTGTTTTGAATAAACAATCATCTAGTGCTGCTTAATATCATGGAATTAATAGTATAGAGAAAAATCTAAACTTCATTATATAATCATTGAAAATTCTCGTTAACACTCAGAAAACCATTGCAAATAATCGCTAAAACCAGAATTACCCAGAATGGTAATAAATAACTTAACCAGAATATGTGTACTTAAAAGACGAGACTTCTTTTTATTCAGCTAGGTCGTATCAATGAACTTTAACAACTGAAAATCGGCTAGAGTTAAAAAGAAATTTATAAATCAAAAAAGAAGAATTTTCTCTCCTATTGCTCTATCTCCGTCATGATCATCATCATAATCATCATACTCTTCTCACTAGTTATTAACAATCGTCGTACCTATAGCTTACGGCGAATTTTTGACATGGTTATAAGCCCAGTCGCGTCATTGAACCATTTGACATACTTCCTGATTTCAAAATGTCAAATGCAAATGTTGATCTCTGTTGTGGTGATGTGTTATTGTTGGTTATACATCATGATGAGTTGAACATGATTATGGTTTAAATTGGACAAAAATTCGATAGGTGTGAAGTCAGGTGAATGTTAAATGTGTCCTCTGACACAGTGGCAGACTGGGCCTGAAAATATTTGTTGCCAGAGGACAAGGTATAACTTTAAAATGATCATTTAATTATAAGCCCATTAAGCCAGATAAATTGTGTAAATTTCTATGTCTATGTCAGCGACTACTTATGAGCCCTTTATTGACCGTTGGTCGCCCTAAAATTTGGCCACCCTTTTACACAAATTTGCGATAAATAAATGGTTTTCAATAAATACCAATTAAATAAGATTCAAGTCTCAATTGCGTTGAACAGAGGGGGTCCACCTACCATTTGGACAACCTAGCATTCTGGCCAGTACGCCATAGCGTTGACGGAAGGGTTTAGCTCCCTTTGCAGTTGTATCTGCAAAATGCGTACACGGAACTAACGGTATATTCGTCCAGATTTTTAGTCTTTTACTGTAATTTAGGGTAATTTAGGGTATGAAAAAAGTCGTTTTTTTCCAAGTCAACTACATACACATTGTTTCACTTTAAAGGTTCTCTTTGTCAGTTCCTATTATAAGGTTGGTGATTACTGTTAAACCGGGATCCCACGCCTCCAGCCATTTCTACCTCGGCTCAGGATGGCTTATACTTTCCCACCAATTGTTAGTAAATTTGGCACGAATCATTGAGAAACCGAGCCTCCTCAGGCTCGGCTTGTCATACGTCGGACCTGATCCATAGGAAAATGCAAGTTCGCCGCACCCAGGTTGTCGTTGATAAATGTGGTTATTTTTTTAATAATAAATTAAAAATATGGAATGGACAAACGACATTATTTTTCGGAGTTTCTGTCGTTTTATGAAGGCGAGCCAGCGATATGCACGATGCTTGGAGACGGATAGAGAGTAAACTAAACTGGACTCGGGCAAGACTTGCCAAGCCAACACCGATCATTCACCACGAACTCACACTTGTCGTGAGAATATCATATCCCCGAGTCAAGCCTGTCCGAGCCTCTACAAGCTCGAGTCACGAGCCAAATCACGCGTCGTGTGATTCTGGCTTTAGCTGAAAGTGGCACAAATGATAATTTCTTACAATTGAAATTACCCAATAATAAAGCAATCTTATCAGTAACATACATTTCCTGACCATGGCCAGTTTTGATTTGAAAAAAAAAATCGAATGATAAGCGGGGGAAGCTTGTTTCAGGATTTTTCCAAAAGTTGAAAAAGTCTCAGTAAATATTTCTACAAGAATGTAGAACATCGAAGAGAGAATTACTGTAAAATTGATATAAATTAAAAATTTATCAATTATAACTGTTAATTATTATTAACAATCTATATTAACAGGAAATTGTGTATTAATTCTCAAACTTAGAGTTAGAACTGATTACAAAATAAACGAAAATAAAATTTAAATAATAACAGATTGAAATGTAGTTTGATATACAGGAAGCTTTTCATAATAATAATAATAATAATAATAATAATATATTTTGCACAATCCATGATTATTAATAATAATGAAAAATAAATATAAAAAGTAAATAAAAAAAAAGTGATGATGTAAAAACAGGTCACCTCGTTCTTATCAAGAAGACCTCATTAAAACGCACATAAATTCGGAAATACCTTGAGAGAATGGAATGTATAGAATTTTTAAAATATGTGGCATACTCACCTTCATATTTATTTTTGTATTAGACATGTATAGATAAGGTAATAATTATATACAGTCATCAACTTAATTTATTTTTCTTTCTATGAGTTGTATGTAATGTAACCTTAGAAATGGTAGAAATACATGTTTAATATTTCTAGAGACTAGAGACATACATAATTGAAATTTATATTCGATACTGAGATTATTGTACAAGATATACCTTAGAATGATATACAGTACTGGACTGGCTGATAGTCATATAAAAGAAAGTATCAGCACCACTCACTGTCTACAGTGTTGGTTTTTCTAAACATCTGTATGCCTATCGTAATCTTCATGACAAAGACACCAAATTACTCTTGATCTAGTTCTGATTCATTTAAAAGCCATAAGTATCCTATGTAGCTATCAGCCTGTCCAGTACTGTAGAGAAAATGTTGATTGTAAATTGTGAAAATAATAAATGACAACATAATGGTTTGATGGAAAAAATTAGAGAAAATAACAGTTGATTTTTACATATTTTGCCCAGAAATGTACGTACATTACATAAATCATCCAAATTGTCGTCAATAATCGTGTAACAATTATCGATAAATTAGGGTGTTCCTTTATAATAAATGTTCGAAACCTTAGTTTCAATTTGCAAAAACGTCATAAGTATTTTGAACAAGTAACATCTCTTATCTTGCGCTAATGTTGTTAACAATACAGTCAGAAATGATTTCTTATCAAAAAACTTCTTACAGATTTACGTCTCTAGTTATCTAGCACACAAAAGGCTTATAGTTGTAATTTGGTGGATGCGCCACAATCTACTAACTTTCTTCTTCCATCAAACAGAAACAACTACACACGAGACGTGTTCTTTTATAATAAAATTTGCAATAAACGAACTAGGTGTGTCGAGGTTAAAAGTTTCTAAATAATTCACCAACAAATCGATGAAAATACCATATCAAAAATATTGTCGATAATACCAAATGAATAATTAAATATTTGTTTAACATGCAATTGTTGTAAAAGATAAACAAGTACTTTTTATTTAGCAACACTAGTAGTAATCATAATAATAATAATAATAATAATAATAATAATAGTAGAACGATTCTAATCCACGACATTACAATAGTCAATTGTTTATTGTAGAAAAAAAGAATAATTCTACAACAATTACTTGCAACTTCACCAATTGTTCACAAAAGATCTTTTTTCAATATAAACAATCCTCTAAGTATTTGTAATTGTTTAATAGAGACATGTCATATAATTGTTGTATTTTAGTGAATTGATTAGGACGAATAATTCAAGAAGAAAACAACAATAAGGAGGTATTAATTCAAATACAAAACGATATGTAGGTGTTCTTATACCTATACTGTACGTATAATCAATAATGTAAATTTAAAATAAAATAAACTTTTATTTAATTTCAACAATCAACTTTCAATATTTAATAACAATTGTATAAAATTAGATTTACAATACCCACATGCTTTATTTCCGTTTTTTTATTATTTATACAATAGCAAATTAACCTTGTAATCCCTCAACTAAATAACGTACATATGTTTCTAGAAACCTTATCATTAACAATAGGTCACCACTGTTTTAAAGGCTTCTTGGCAGCGAAAAAAAATAGTATAATAGTAATAATAATAACAATAATATAGTTGAAACTAGGTCAATTTAAAATATAGTATTTAATCAATAATTAATTAATCAATACCACAATTACTTACCCTAATAAATGGTCTTTTTGGTAAATCATCATCATCATTATCACTAAAATTTTCGCGCATTTTTACATTTTATTAAACAATTATTATATTAGATACACAATTTGTTACAATAATTCTTGATATTATAAACAAACAAATAATTAAATAATATATGTAAACAATTTGTTAATTAAAACAAACGCTAAATTCCGTCTTCACAAAACTCACTTTAACCGAATCACTTTAAAATAATTAAATGAATTCCCATTACTTTGATATAATCTAAAATGGATTTACTGTTTTATTTGATTTGTTGTGTTTATGTTTGCGCACTGAGATATAAACAATACAATAGTTTGTAGTGTTGGATGATGTCGAAATATACCTGATTTACCTTTACATTTTGTATTAGTAGAGTGTAGTAAACAGTGTAAATGTTTGAACTGTAATTATGATAAGAGAATAAGTCAAACAAAATTAGAATAATTATAAATATGACTCTATTTTCTTTTTATTCTTATTGTTAGAGATGCGCAAAAGTAACGCCCTTAATAAAATAATTATAATTATTCAAAGATTATGAAATTTGTAGATAATTGTCGATCATTACAGCTTTTCAGAATTAGGACATTACAGAAGCGATCAGCTTGTATAGTCTATCGAGCGATATAATTCTTAAATGTAATTGTAAATTATAGAACATTATTAAAGATATGATACAATTAAAATTATATTTTTTCTTTGAATACTAACTACAGAACTTATATAGTGGCTTAATTCAGGCTAATATCATTATCTTTCATTGAAAATGCAGTCGAAGTCAATTTTTCGAACGACAGACTATGCCAAATAAATCTTGAATCGGCGTGCAGACAACCAAATATACTGTCAATTAAATGTTGATATATGCAACACAAAATACTGTTTTCAATTAGAAGAACATGCATAATAATAGACGATTTACTTTGATTCTAACTGATAAATTATTTCAAAACATGAACTTAACACATCTGGGTAAACCCTAAAGTTAGTTTGTTGTAAAAGGCTGCCTTATCAACCAAATTTTGAGAGATTACAATCGCTTGTGGTTTAGTTGCTCAATTTATGATCTGGTAAACTATATTTGGAATGATTCGGATTCACTTAAATTGATATCTTTGTTAGAGCGAATAACACTAACCACTGAAACATAGATATAATCAGCTAATAACATGGGATTATTGGGCATCCTTCATAGGACCATACAATGACCTGCTTAAGCGGAATGATGGAAGCTATAATACACGTGCTTTATCTTACAGTTACCCTAATTGTAAATGGTAGAAATAGTTTATAAAAATTTATCTAAAACTATATAACTACTTGCAATAAACACGTACTGTAAATAAAAATGAACTTAATGAAGTGCTGTTAAATTGTGTATTTCTATAGACAGGTTCTGGACCATAATCCAGTTTTTTTTTTAATGAAAGTACGTGATATTTGTAATCAACGCCAAATTATTACATAAATAAAACAATCAATAAGAGTTTGCCAAAAGCATTTTAAACCACGACATTAATTTGTGATGAACACTCAATGCTATCTAAGAAATGTTAAAGTTTCCACTTATTATTTGTATCACAATTACACTAATTGTGGGATGTGCTAATTGTAGTGATAATGTCCTGCCAGATTATGCAATTTTTCCTAATTTACCACCTGGCCTATTATCGACTAATGATACAATTTGCGAAGACCACAGCAGAATCTATCGAGAAAATTTAGATAATTATACTTTATGGGCTTATGAAAGTAAGTTGAATTTTAAAAATGTACCTATTTGTAGACTAAATTACAGATGATTTCAGTGTGGGATTCAACGGCAAAGAGTACAGTGGGAACCTTAAAAGGCAGCATCTATCAATTGGGGAATTTCGATGAATGTCTTGATGTTAAAGCACCATTTTCTACACAATATTGTCTAGTAACAATAAAAGCTGTTGTACCAAAAGTTAATCGGAATGATCCTTTATCACTTTATCACGATCCTAACGAACCAGTTCTTGAACGACTTTACGTAAGCTTATTTTTATTTTGACCATATACAGTAATCCCATTTTCTCATTTTTGTAATATATAACAGTTTTACGAAGAACATCGATCATTATATCCTAGAAACATTGCTAAAATTGGTTGGTGTACGCCGGCTTCGTGTAAACCAGAAGATTTGAAACATTTCCTCAACAATTACTTAAAAGACACAGATTTACCTTTGATAAAACAAAATCATATTAATTTTACGGTTAATATAACAGATTTGGATTGTCAGACCTATGACGAACGAGTGTACGATACTGCTGATGTATCATTTTGCGTTTTAACAATAATTTTAATATTAACGACGATTGCAGCAACCGTTTTAGATTTAATGCAACCGAAAGAAATCAACCAGCAGCCAGTAAAATGTACGTTGATTTATCTGTAAATACTTAATGTTTAATTGTAACAAAAGAAAAAATTGTAGCTCCTTTACCAAAACGCATACTGCTAGCGTTTTCTTTAAGGTCGAATATTCGGTCCTTTTTAAAGGTTGAATGTCGAAATTCACCCTTAGATGTTCTACATGGTGTACGAGTTTTTGGCATTTTAATGATAATTTCCGGCCATAGGACTGCAATCACTGCTCACACAATTGTGTCAAATGTCGATGTTGTTGAAATCGTAGGTAGATCTCTTTAAGTACTGATTTCTATTAATTTTCTCAAATTCTCATAGAAATACCGAGAGTTTTTCACATCTTTGCTACAACATTCTGACTTACTTGTGGATTCTTTCTTTGTAATGGGTGGTATTTTGCTTGCTTACAATCTTTTCAGACAATACGAAAAAAAATTTGTTAATCCTGGATTGGTTATATTATTACGTTATCTCAGGTGATTTAATCAATAAAGCAGGT
>JAZBGY010002169.1:0-10397 GCA_037414755.1 Lydus trimaculatus
ATCTCTGCTTCATCGATTAATGTCTTTGCATAAAACGTCAGATGCGTTTCCATATGCTTGCTATAACACGGACCGGACCCTTAAGAACTAGGTCACTGTGGAGACACGCCCAGATCATCAACTTATGCGCCGTGGATAGTCAGATATAACGACGTGTGAACTCTATTAGCTGGTGTGAAACCCCTCCGACTAACCGGACATCGGCAAAACTCGGACATGTTACCAGCCTGTGTATTTTTGATCCGGTAAGACTTCTCGAATGAATGTTGTACCCTTCAAATTAAATAATTCTTTACAATTTACTGTTGTTTGATTCAGAAAACTAAAATAATATTTTCTAACGTTATAAGATCTATAAAAACAATCAATCTAGAGAAACTTTTGAACAACGGCATCGTTTCTGAAATTACATCATTCTCCTAAACCTAAGGTGTAAATTTAGAATTTGCGCCACACTATACTTTCGTCTAGTCTCAAGTACACCTTTCATGTTATTCTAACAAACACGCGGGGGCAACAAAGTTCAACTCTTTATCATAGCAGTTTATCGCCGTTAAGGCGCCTCTCCACACGGACACATGCTCGCGTGGGTAGCACCACAAGTCAGCAGTTTTGGCTGCTGCCCACGTGTCCGAACAACACAGTCAAACGCCTGCAATCTGTTCTATGCGATAGCGTTAAATGAATAAACATCAAAGGAATGTTGCAAGTAATGCATGTCCCGTGTAGACGTGTTTATGGTTAATTAGTTTGTTGCATGGCAAATAATTGTAAAAAAAAACGTATAATTCATGGCGCTTTGGTTTTATAACTGAGCACTATATGAAATATAAAACCCTAAAATATAAGAAAGGAGCAGTATTGGTTATATTTATTTGTTATAAATAAACCGACTCGAAACTTTTGAATTGTGGTGCCACAGAAGTATGTCAGAATTCATAGGGCTTGAGGAGAGTATTTTCCTCTAGACTTTACAGTAGATCGTTAGAAGCTAGGGAGAAAGCAGATGTCATGGTTGAAGAATATACGAGAATGGACTGGAATAAACAGTGTAAATAAACTTTTTAGAACTGCTACATACCACCATGCCTTAATTGCAGTGCTCAGAAACATCGAGGAGACCTGACAAGCACATTGCAGAAGCAGGAAATGACTTACATTTTGTTTATTATGAATTATTTTCTATAATTTTATAAAGCGATTTTTTATTAGCGGGTTTTGAGCAACTCAATTACAATTGCCAAGCGAAATTTTATAGTTTCGATCTTCTTCAAGTTTAATTAATTTCATCTCATACCAAGGTTTCTTATTTGTTGTTGTGCCCATATCTTTATAATCTCGATTGATCTGTTAACAATTGTGCAATTCTGTCTTATTCTTGAAGTATCTATTAGAGCACGCTTTTCAGCACACTTTTGAATTTTGGTGGATGACTACAGGGTATTTTCGCGCGTTAAGTTTGAAAATTTGGCGGATCCACCAAAATTCAAAAGTGTATCGGTGATATCATTACTATATTACCTTTAAGGACATCAAAAATATGAGATCGTAACAACAAATGAACAAATTCATATCCTAAACACAGGTCCGTATACGAAACAAATTAAGTTGACTGTTGTTTCGGTATAAAAATCAGTTTAAACTTTAAATTAGGTTACATAATTGAAAAGATAATCCTTTCAAAATTCAAAATCAAAAATGCAGATCCGTATTTCAAAAAAACGAAGTTGATGGTGGCCCTGAAGAGACGGAATGTTTTGTTAAAATTTTGCTACCACAGACCTGAAGCCTACATGATCTATAAATGAAGAAGTTCCTTTAATATTTTTTGATATTTCTGATGACTCTTCCCCAAGGAGACAATCACCACATAACACGGCAACTGGCAGAATGAAAGAAATGTGATCAAAAAACAGCATCCTCAACCACTTGAATGCAATTGGAAGGGTTCTAAAGCTTGGCGGATGGGTAATATAATATACAGGAGCCAGGAGCGGATTAGCTTGTAATGCCGCTCTAGGCCCGCTTTGATGTGCCGCCCTTCTTATAATGTCAAGAAATACATACAGTTTGAGACATTTTATCTAGGAACGTAGGAGAAACTACAAGAATCGAGTGACTGGAGTGAAAAGATTTAGCTCGTAGAATTTTTGTAAGATTACCTAACCCTTAAGACTATCCTATTACCTGTAGCTTCTTCTATGCTTCTAGTGTTAGACTGTATATAACATTTCTGAGTCGTAATTTTTAGCACCTTCCAAATTTCTTTTACTTTTCAAATTTTAGCCACCTCCCAAATTTTAGCGCCCCTGAAATTGAGGCGCTTTAGGCCCCGGTCGAGGCTTAAGTCCTTGCAGTGTTACCGAAAATAGTTCCGACGATCACGTGACCTTTTTGTTGTAATCGGTGCAGAGTGCACTAATGAGCCGCTGCTCAACAGGTAGTGACATCGGGACCTGTACTTGTGCAAACACACCAAATAATAATTTTTGTGTACGGATAGAGATGTCGCTGTTGGTAGTTTTAATCCTTATCTATGCGGTTTCAATGAAAAACATAGATAATAGTACATAAATTAAAAATTGTCAAATTCCAGTACCTTTAGTAGAAATATTAACGCATCATTTCCCAAAATTGATAGACCCACACAATTATATGCCACGGAATTCATTTACACAAAAACTCATCAATTGGCAAACATTAAATATCAAAGTTTTGAAGAAATTAATGTTGAAATTAACGAATAATCGTATCGAACGATTAGCAAACAGTGTACCTGACGAGAGAAACTTGTAAAACATAGTAGAATTACAGTTTTGAGTGCCGAGCCGCGCCGCACCGCGCTGCCTAACCCCACCGGTGGTCATTTGTATTGCTACACTGAGTAGCTCAGCAATTATTTACACAGAGACACACAACCCTTGCACACACCAGTTTTGCATAGCAATCAGGATGTCAACTTTGCGAGTAGGTAGCAACATTATACTAGTGAAATCACGTAGTAAAAACGATCACCTCCTGCCCCGTAAGCCGGTGATTTCTCTATCAATATCGCACAATATTCAAAGATTAACATCGAGATTCCCCTTTTGCAAATTACCCATAAGAGCCCTCAAAACTTGTAGATAGCTTCTTAACAAACTCTCATCCCAAACAGCAGCCGAATGAGCATGGCTGTTCTGTTCCAGTCAATCATGGATTTTTGGAACCAGGGACAGAGGAGTTATTTAAAGGCTTAAATTAAATTACATTATTGAGTACTTGTAAATTTTTATTGAAACAAATTAATTAATACAAATTCGAATAAAAAGTAGGCGTAATAAAAATAGAGGATTAAATTTAGTATTTGGGACACACGTTACTATAAATTTTATTCAATAAACAGGGTTGGTGGCTTCAGTATGGTTAGAGAGTCAAAATGTTTCATTATTTGTACATAAAGAAAGACACCGTTGTTTTAATAATGCACTGTAACATGAAGTGGGTGTTGGACAAATTTAAATCGAAACTTGCGAGATTTTATTGAATAAAATGGAAATTTGGAAGATTCTGTACCCATATAGCAAAAAACAGTTGAAAAAAAGTGTTCATCTTGCTTATAAATTATACGACCGATTGAAATTGAACTCTTTTGCCTTCACTTGAGTGCTATGATACTTCGCTGTTGGTTGTTAATTTCTCTAACTAGGCGTCTAAAATTAAACATTAGAAAAACTATTCAGTATGGGAAGCAGAACTGGATGGCGGTTGATTAGAGTATGATTCGGGGTCTATATTGTAACATATAGTATACATATATTTATTATAAATTATGAGTACCACTTTTCTGACAAACGTTATACATTGGACTTGAATTCAGTGTATCAATTCGTAAATAGGAAAATACCTGTGTTTTAATTGCACATTCTTTGGCATTGACAGATGGTCGATAAAACAAACTGTAAAATGGCACACATTCAAAACAACAATAACATTCATCATACTAATAACAACAATAACAATATACAGGGTTGGTGGCTCAAGTGTCGCAGTGATTCGAGGCCTGCATTTGTAGAAAAGGGACAGAAATAAAAGTTTTAAGAACGTGTACTGCCTTTTTGACTGTCCCAAGGTACTACTGAGGTGTCACCGTATATGTTCTTAAAACTTTTATTTCTGTCCCTTCTCTACAAAATGTTCGATCTCGAATCACTGCGACACTTGAGCCACCAATCCTGTATATATAATCCAAGATGTAGGTTGTGCCAATCAAAGGACAAGACCATCCACCACCTATTGTCAAGCCGTCCAGAAAAGGAACATCTAGACTGCTAAAATACACTCACAATCAGCTCACTCATACTCGAACATATGCAGGCATTACAAAGCATCTGTCAGATATTTGAGTAAACTTTCACGCATTTTCACACTCCTAATCTACTCGAAATAATTTATAAGCCCGGGAAAGAATTAATAATCGCGGATAGTCTCTCGAGAGCGACTTTAAATATCGAATACGACGAAAAAATGGATTTAGAACAACAAATGTGTCAAATCAATTGTAAAATAACAAAAGAAAGATCCGATGAATTAAAAGAGGTAACAAACAAAAACGAAACCTGTAATAAAATTTTAAAATTTATTAGAGATGGATGGTCAACAAGTTAAACAAAAGTACCAGATGATGTAAAACCATATTTAAAAGTGAAAAATGAAATGACAGAACAAAACGGTTTATTATTTAAAGGGGAAAAAGTGATAATACCAAATTAAATGCGCGAGAAAATTCATTTCGGTATACAAAAATGCATACAACGAGCAAATTCAGCAGTATACTGGCCAAATATAAATAATCAAATAGAAAATTTAGTTAACAAATGTAGCGCGTGCCAAACATACTCAAAATCAAATCAGTTAGAACCATTAATATCCACAGAAATAACAAATATCCCCTGGTATAAATTAGGCGCAGATATTTTTGAATTCAATTCCCAATTCTACCTTCTAGTGGTAGATTACTATTCCAAATACATAGAATTAGAACACTTAAAACAAAATACCACATCGGATAATATAATTGAAAAACTAAAAGAAATATTTTCAAGACACGGTATCCCATTCATATTAAAGACGGACAACGGACCACAATTTATAAGTCATAAATTTAAACAATTTACAAAGGAATGGAACTTTAATCATGAAACGTCATCACCTTATCATCAACAATCTAATGGGACGAATGTTAAGATTGTAAATATAGGTAAACATAATTAATATTGAGAATTGTTGTAATATTCAGTTAGTAAGTTTTTTCCTTTTTTGTTTTAAAAAAAAAAGGGCGATGTCAAGTATAGTAAGAGGTCTAGATCAGTCAGTCAGTAATAGACTAGAACTCGTAGAGTATAGTTCATGATTGTTAAGGCTTGTTAATATAAACGCAATTTAATTAAGAGAACGTTTATTATTTAATAACCTAAATAAAAGAACACATGACATCAACCATATCTCATTATTGCTGGGTCGCCACAAGCACTGCACGTTGAATGGAACGTTTCTCCAAATTAAACTTGCAGTGGTGTCTGCAAATATCAGGTCGTTATTCACATAGTCGCTTTTATGCCATGCATATTTCACAATAGCCTCGTTTCCACTCTAGTTAGATAAATAACTATTTTCGATCACTCTTTTGGTAGTTAATTGTCAATTTAATTCCTACTTTATTCTTGTTTATTCTAAAGCATTTAATTCAAAGGAGTAAAATACGTGTAAAACAGTGTAAATGCGACATGTGAATAGCAACTGAGTACTGTAATCAAGGCCCCCCAAATTAGCCACATGCTGAACTGTCAAGTCTTCACATTTATCTTTCAATATTTGACAAGTATGTATTTCAATGGGGGCCCTATCTCTACGTTTGTAACCGGACACCCTAATATATGCATCACATCGATTAACAGGTAGCATACAACGTATATTAGAAAAATATTACAATTTATAGGTGCCATCAATAAACACCCAAGATAACCAGTGAGTTATGAAAACATAAATATACCTGTTATCATTAAAATTTTACAAAAAAATGTATAATAATTTGCAATAACAACAAGTGCAAATATATATAGTTGCGTATGTTTGTAACTTTGTCAGACTGCTAGAGCGAAATGTACAGAATTCTATTGATTTTTTTAGTAATTTTTCTCAAAACAGCTTTCAGTATAAGAGTTGTCTCGGATGTTGGGTTAACACCTGTAAGTTTTACTTGATTATTAATTACATTAATTTATAAGTTCTCGTTTTGCCATTAAATAGGCCCACCATCAATATTATAGATTCAATAATGTTGGCGGGATCACAGCCTACAGACTCTGTAATGTCCAACTAGGATGTTATGGACCTTAGAGCTCACTTAATGGATCCCTGGCATAATTAGTTCAATCCAGAATATTTTTTTATATGATACTTTTATTTTATGATTTTTTCAAGTACTTTTGGGTTTGAGCTCCTTTCCTAATCAAGTCTTAGAGCATTTACTTTTTGGCTCCCAGCTTAATCCCGCATTAATACTCTGCCATAGTGCCAAAAACCAAAATATTTGTCTTATACGACTGAACAATTGTCAGTAATACCAATGACTCGTCAATAAATATAAACCAAAACAATATTTAATGAACGGCTCTTAATATATTGTACGTCTCTTTATTGACAATATTTATTCACACACGGCCAATATTATTGATCAACAATATTGATAGTGTGAGAGGTCTATTATCAAGGAAAATTCCAATAATTATAGGAGCAAATTATCCAAAAATATGAATATCCTTTTGAAGAACGTATAGTGCAAACCAGTGATGGTTATTTGTTGGCATTGCATCGTATCCCTTATGGTGTTAAGAGCAATAATACAGAAAAACCACGCCTTGCGGTTCTAATTATGCACGGATTACTTTGCAGTTCAGCTGATTTTGTCAATATCGGTCCAAAGAAGGCGATTAGTTTCTTGTTAGCTGATGCTGGATATGATGTTTGGTTGGGAAATGACCGTGGTAATACATGGTCACGAAAGCATATAAAAATCGACCCTGACAAAGAAAGTGCAAAATTTTTCAATTTTAGGTAAAATTCAAGACGAAAGAGTAAATTTTCGTTTTACTGAAAAGAAGATGTTCAGTATTAATCATAGATGTCGCCGCCGCCTATGGCATATTGTGACTATGTTTTTCTTCTGTTTGTAAAAACAATAATGATCACCAGTATGCTGATCTAGACTTCGTAGTTAACACTTATAAGTTGAATATACAAATAAATCAATTTAAATTTAGTTGTGGTATAATTTTGAATATATTACAAAAGGAACTTCATTGCAATACCAGCGGATGCATTCACATTCTTAAAATAGTCAATTCGAGCCAAATTTTGGACAACAAGTATTGATAATCAGAAACTAGTTTGGTACTTGGTACATTGTCATCAATCTACAAAGACAGCATCATCATTACAGTCCTCATCCATTACAGTCATCACCTGTAAGTCTTTCTTTGTTTGTTCATCTATTTGCGACAAATAATAATTGTTCGTACCAATAGTAGAACTCAAAACTACATATTGTGCATCATTTTCATTTATTTTCCGGGAATTTGTCGGGTGTACGTGACCCACAGTCGGTTGTTCACACACATACATACATACATCGTTATTCGCAAAACTTCGGAAATTTCCTCTGTAGTCAAATCACAATTAATATGTCGGAATCGGGAGTAGATTCTCCAGCAACATTAAAATTAAAAAGAAAAAACTTAAAGGCCACATTAGCGCGATTTGAGACATTCATACGACAATGCGAAACAAATGTTGATAAGCGTAATCAATTGCCACATCGTCTAAAAGGAATTACTCCTTTATTAAGTACTTTCGAAGAAATTCAGTTTGAACTTGGATTGCTTGACGTCACTGATGAGATCGAAAATCAAACCGAGGAATTTGAATCACGGTACTACGAAGTCATTACATCAGCTGAACAGTTAATTAAAAAAGATAATGCAAAGACAATAGAACAGGCAACAAGTGCTGAAATTAATGAAATCCCAAATGTATCAACCAATATACCGGTAATTACGAGTATAACGACTCCTATCACGACGTCGACTTCAATTTTTACAACGCCAGTCATAACAACAATTAGTTCGGGTTCTCAATTACAACCTTCAATAAATGATATAGCCGGTGGTGAGAGTAGACAAAATACTGAGAACAACCAATTGCCCTATATTAGAAATACAAACAACATTAAATTGCCCGAAATCCAAGTACATGATTTTTCTGGCGCTTACGATTTATGGCCAGTATTTCACGACACTTTCAAGGCTCTGATTCATAATAATTCAAGGTTAACCAATATCGAAAAATTTCACTACTTGAAAGCGTGTCTGAAAGGCGAAGCAGTAGGCGTTGTTGAATCATTGGAAATAACAGACTTGAATTACCTGACAGCATGGCAATTGCTAATAGATCGCTATGACAATAAGAAGTTATTAATCAAAAAACACCTTCATGCGATATTCGAATTACAAAATTCCACAAAATCTTCGCACTCTTCCATTAGAGAATTTACGGACACGTTCATCCGTCACTTTAGAGCGTTAAAAAACTTAGGTGAACCAGTGGATAAATGGGATTCAATTTTAATATATTTATTGTCATCCAAACTAGATATCAGTGCTAATAGAGACTGGCAAACCAAGTCTAACAAAACGCTTACCCCTACTATAGATCAGTTCATTAATTTTCTTTCAAAAAGATCCCAAATCTTAGAGTCGCTGGATTCCAAAGGCCTAGGTAAAACAGACACCCGCAAAGGGGACACAAGATCGCATGTCTGCGTAACAACTAATGCAAAATGCATATATTGTAAAGGGAATCACGCGATATATAGCTGTGAAAGATTTCTAAGTTTATCACCAAACGCTCGTGCTAAAGAAATCAACAGTTTAAAAGCATGCAATAATTGTTTGAGATTGGGACATAAAGCAATAAATTGCAATTCTCGATCTTGTAAAAAATGCAATCAACACCATAACACTTTGCTGCATGTCAATTCAAACGCGAACAATGCAAATTCAAATCAAAACCACAATGCACCGCCAAGAGCGTCATCATCCACGGAAACTTATAATTGTACCATCACGTCTAAGGACGACCAAAAGAATTTCGTATTTTTGTCAACTGCGTTAATTTTAATTCAAAATTCAAACGGTGAATTTATCACTTGTCGGGCATTGTTAGATAGTGGGAGTCAATCTTCATTCATTACGTCTAGTTTAGCAGAAAAGCTAAATTTGAAGGCAGAAAGCATTGATTTACCCGTAATTGGTATTAACAATCAAATAACAACAGTAATTAACAAACATGTTGTAACGCTCATAAAATCGCGTAGTTCTCAATATCAGAAAAGGTTACGGTTATTAATAATGAATAAAATTACTGGTAAAATTCCACAATTTAACATACAAGTAGACCACACTGAATTTCCTATTCCTAATGGAATAACTTTAGCGGACCATACGTTTAATAAGTCAGCCGATGTAGATCTTTTATTAGGTGCAAGTATATTCTATGATTTACTATGTCAAAAACGAATTAGGTTAGGAAATAATTTACAATTGCAAGAATCTAAGTTAGGATGGATCGTCACTGGGGAGATCGGTCTAACCGCCGACAAAATACATTGTAATTTGAGCATGAACCAGTCGCTAGAGCAGTCGATAGAAAGATTTTGGCAAGTCGAAGAGGTGGCAAAAGCTGAAGATTGTCGACTTCTTTCTATCGAAGAATCACAATGCGAAGAAAAATTTGTAAAACAGTACGAACGTGACGAGAGTGGACGATTTATCGTCAAGTTACCTTTACGTGAAAATTTTATAAATTTGGGTAATAACAAAGAGACGGCTATTAAACGATTCATGAATCTTGAAAAACGGTTCGTAAAGGATCTCGAATTGAAACAAGAATATTCACAGTTCATGCGAGAATATTTGCAAATGGGACATATGTCTCCAGTCTCAGATTCAAAGGACAACGAGCCAGTTTATTATCTGCCGCATCATTGTGTAAAAAAAACTGATTCGATCACCACAAAATTACGTGTAGTGTTTGATGCGTCGTCTAAATCGGAAACAGGATTATCGTTAAATGATGTAGCAATGGTAGGTCCCGTAATACAGGATGATATTTTCTCAATTTTGGTGAGATTCCGGTTACATAAAGTAGTATATACTGCCGACGTTGCAAAAATGTATCGTCAGATCAATGTGCATCGTGATCACAAGAATTTACAAAGAATAGTTTGGCGATTCGATTCAACACATGATTTAATACATTATACACTCAACACAGTTACATACGGAACAGCACCGGCTTCA
>JAZBGY010002170.1:1411-12957 GCA_037414755.1 Lydus trimaculatus
GTTTTTATCATATTTGGTATAATTCCATCGATTTTATTATTATCAGGCAACACTTATATGGTTTATTTGTTACATAGATTTAAGAAAATTAAATCTAAATGTTATCCGTGTTGTTCCAACAAAAAACAACAGGTATTCCAATATAAATTATTAAATATAGACAGGTATTTTTTACAATTTTTATTATTGTAGGATTATACAAGTTTGACGACAACGTTAATTTTGATAATTTTCTTCTTTCTAATTACAGAAATTCCATATTTACTTGTATCACGTACATCTGCTGTAACATTCTTCTTTGATCGAATATCATTGAAAGAATGCAATACGAAAACATTAGAAACTGTACGTGAAATTGTTACATTAATTAATGCAATCAGTTTGGCTATTGATTTTCTATTGTATTACATATTTTGTCCTGCATTTTATAAAGTTTTAATTCAAATAATAAAAAAACCATTTAAGAAACAAATTGAAAAGAAATCGATACAAACATTATTCGATGTTTTTGTTATCGATCGTTATCAATATACAACAACAAACAGAAAATGTATAACAAATAATAATTGTTATACTGATAACAATAACAAGAATCTACAATCAGCTATAGATGATGATAGTGGTTATTATTGTATTGACGAACATGTAATTAATCGGAAAACAATGATAACGTAATTTCGAAATAATTAACGTATGATGCTTAATTATCATAATTTAACCTGTAATCGGTATACTTACCTTTGTGTCTGGGCCATTAACCCGGCGCATCCACCATTTTACATTAAAAAACCATTTAATTTGAAGTAATAACAATTATACGCAACGACAGGGCCGGATTAGGGGGATTCGAGCTGGTTTGTTATAATAAACCAGTACTAACATAGAAGAATAAACAGGAAAAATCTTAAGAAAAGTGGTTAGAAACCCGAAAAATTGGAAGGAAACAGGTCAACAAACAAGGAATTGAAGCGAAGCAGAAGGGGAGAAAAAAGCAAAACTTCGCTTAATTTAGTCTGATACTGTTCGAGGACCGAAACAGGTTGTTATTGATAAGAATTTTCTTTTGATGGAAGCGAAAGATAATTTCCTCTACAATTTTTCGTACCGGATGCTTTCTAACAGTGTTGGCTCATTTACTTAGAATTTGTTGATAATACGTTTTGTTGTGACTACTTTGACTTATCTTGCAATAAAAGACACTAATGATTGGAGACATATGTCCGTTATTTTAGGAATTCATGAAAAATTCATCAAGCACTTTAAGTCACTCGAACAATAAGACCGGTCCTGTGCTTCTTAATTATTTAAAAAAAAAATCACTAATCAAGTAATTTCGTTGCCAAAATAACTGATAACGCAATGTAAATAACGTTTAGTACTATCTACAACTGGAGTATGTTAGCCCATTTATCCAATAATTAATTAAATAATCATGAAATTGTAATTATTCTCAATGATTTGAAAATAAATTTGAAATTTCGGTGTGAATTGTTTTTTGTTTTATTCAACGAATGTAGGACAAGAATGATAACAAAAAAAAAAACAAAACAACCCGAAAAACCGATTTATCATAGAAGGTTGGAAGTTTATCTTGAAATTTACACGAGAATCATTTAAACTTTGATCTACAATTCTGTTGTTCCTATGCAAATCAAACACTCAACACTTGGTCTAATACTTTCTCTATATTTTTTTTTGTATATGTATAGGTGTGTTTGTGTGTCAACCCTTATTGAAATTCAAATGGTCATACACACAGATCAAATACTCCATATATCCGGATTACCGTTGTCTTCGTTCAAGTATCCTGTGTTCCATTAAACACATGCAAATCCTTTGTCATTAACACAACAATAACCGACTTCTATACTACCTTATCGACGATAGTACCAACAACAAACGAAATTTTCGAAATATTTCACAAACATTATGAAATTCCAACATTAAAATACCTTTGCTATATTTTAATAAGATTGTTTGATGTATTACTATTATTATTATTATTATTATTATCTGTGTAGTCTTTGGGGAAATTTTCATGAAAATTGCACGTGTCTCAAACATACGACTATATAATAATATATCGATATTTTGCTAATAAATTAAAATGAAACAGAAAAATAGGTTTTTGATGACGTCAGTTTGAGCGTCGCGACGTCAACACGTGCGACTGCGTCTCATATAAACGTGCAGCATCTGCGCGAACACGTGCTATTCTACAGGTTGTAGGTGCCAAAACGTCACCCTCCACATCTTCACCCTATATGCTGCTATGTGCAGCCGAGTATCAGTTGTAGTTTTGTTGTTGATCTCAACAGTGTATATGTGCGGTATTTTGGTGGAATTCTCAAATAACGAAACTTATGGGCCGGGACGACAAACAACTTTGAATTGTGTCAAAGGTAATTTTATTCAATAATAATCATAATAATAATAATAATACTAATAATAAATAAGCAACATGTCAATTTTGTTAATTTATTTTAAAAATTGTACTTAATTGTTTTGGTCACAGGCTCCCATAAAGTGTGAAAAACTTGAAAATTTAAGTACTTTTTGTGGAAGTTTTTCAGTCTTTTTCAGGAGCAAATATAAAATCACTTTATTTTTGAAAACAAACACTTTTTATTTACAAAATTGGCACATAATCAGTCAAAACTACTAAAATTTTCAATAAAATTAATATCACTGTGCATCATCGTCATAGTTAGCAAATCTTTGATAATCGTATAGAATTAAAGGCACATTCCCGGATTTTGGACACACCACGTTGGCCATAATGCTTCCGCATTTAATCCTCTAACAACTAATCGTTCTCTTTGTGTATTAAGTCTTGTATAAACATCTTCTTGTATTGTATAACTGTTTATATCTAATTGTGGATCGCTCCAGATACGTTCAGCAAATGCTGCCGTTCTAGGCCATAAACGTGCATCTAATGAATTTTCATCTAATTGTTCACTCCATAAACACACCTCACCGCCAAGTATTTGTTTTTTATTTAAATTGAATTGATGCCACGGTCGATGATTATAAATCGTCTGCCATGGACGGTATGGATCACATGCAGCATCACCAGTTTCACGCCATCTCCCAAAACCACAATCTAAATACCAGGCATCTACATGCGATATAATAACATTATAACCATCTGATATTAAATCGGGCGTATCAGGCCATTGACTAGCACCCCAACTTTGTACAACAATAAATGTTTTATTTAAATATTTATTAATATAAGGCCTCTTACTTAAATTACTCGACCACATTATAACTTTCGGTATTTGTTGGTCGTTATTGGCTTGTTTCAATTTTTTTAAAGCTTTCAATGTAAAATCACCCCATAAATCATGTAAATCTGTATAATTTAATTGTTTATTTTTATTGTTTTTATTTAAATGTTGCGCCCAACATTCTAAATTCACTTCATCACCACCTAAATGAAACAATTCATGTTCATTTGTAAATTCTAATAAATCACGATATAATTTCTCTAAAATATTATAAACATTCGGATTATCCGGATTTAATTGTCCACATGGTGGTTCACCACAATATAAACTCCATGGTCGTTCATTAACACAAACCGCTAATTCACCAAGACCCTCTTGTGGTCCCCATGTCCATCCATTACCAGCATGTGCCGGTGTATCAATTTCAAGTAATACACGTATACCATGTAAACGTGCAAATTTAACAAAATCTTTTATTTCGTCCGGTGTATAAATTGATTCTTTACTATAAGCACCGGTTTTAGCTAATTGTGGCACACGTTTTGATAACATTGGAAAACTTTGTGAATCAGTGATGTGCCAATGGAAAATATTTAATTTATTTGCCGCCATACCGATAATGACACGTTTTAAACTATCAATTGACATGAAATTTCTTGCTGTATCTATCATAACACCTCTATAAGGGAAGATTGGTGAATCTTGTATTGTAGCACCTTTGAGTATCTTTAATGAACCATAACCATTATTAGCATATTCATCCCACCAAATCAATTGTGATAAAGTTTCTAAACCATGCCGTATACCAAAGTAAGTTTTAGCACGAATATCGACCATAACTGCTTCATTACCATGTGGTTTTATTGTCAAATTATAACCCTCATTTGTATGTAATGTTAAACGTACAATATTAACATTTTCAATAGAGGCTCGAATTAATATTTGGTTTAGATTTGTTGGTTTTTTCAAATAATCTCGATTTTGTACAAGATTAACGATATTTGCATTGAAAAAACCGAAAGATTCCTGTATTAAATTACGTGCTAATCCTTGACAATCCGTTTCAAATTCGAATTGTTGATGATTGAACGTAACAGCTCGACTGCCGAGTGTTACTGGACCAGTAGGTTGTGGCCATAATTGTGTTGATCCACATAACATACTACATGTTGACAATGAAACTATTGGTGGATTTGTTGGTGTATTTGGATTTTTCACATGACGTCGTTCACAACGTTGATTTATACATTGCCATGTCCATTGGGGTGGATATGTTGCTTTCCTATAACAAAAAACCAGAAAAACAAAACAAAATCCATCTAATCTTGTGTAATTTAGAAATGGGAATTGTTTTAGAATAACATCAACAATAATAATAAAATGTGAAAGTATTTGTTTTGAATTTGAATCAGTTTGAAATCCCATGGATTCATTTTGGTGGATGCGCTGGGACGAAATAGCTTAGACATATTCGAAATTGAAAGCGTTTCTCGATGCTCCTGTGGGACTATCAGAAGATGGTGGTTGGCTTTCTATTTGGCAATTTTGAAGCATGATTAAACAAATTTAAAATATTCGTCCACATTCGTTTAAAATATTTTTATAGAGACATAAATTTTAAAGTCGTTTAAAACATTGAATTAAATATGCATTACATGTATAGAAACACGTCGGTATATCGTCTAATTCAAATAATTTTAGTATAGTTAGAAGCTGTAAAAGCTCCAAGTTTAGATCATACGAAATTCATGCTTAGTCAATGTTTAATAATTAGGTTACTGCATGGTAGATAAATGAGGAAATTACTTGGTACACGGAAATGAATTTATAGAAAATATTACGTTTATAATTTTCGAAACAAACTCAAGAAATCTTTGTGATCATAAAGGAAAATCGATCATAATTGATTTAAGAAAACTTATAATTTAACAAAGATTCTTTGTTCCGGTTCTATCAAAGTATCCACTTTAAAGCAACCGTTTCTCCACAAAATCACGAATCAAGGTTTACAGATAGTCTGATCTGTTTAAGTTTTAGTTTTGTTTTCTTTTTGTTATCTTATCGATTAGTTTGTGTTATATATATATATATACATACACATTTATAGTATATAGAAAATCGAAAATTACTTAACGTTGTACTTACTTTGGTGTGTTAGGTGTTTGTTTCAAATTTACAATTTGCGGTGTTATATTATCGTAGGTAGACTGTTGCCAATACAGATAAATAAAAAGGAATACACAAAATACGGATAATAATGCCAAGGCGCGCTTCAGTTCGCCTGGCTTCATCCTTCTGATTCGGCTCTGTAACAATAACAACAACAAATAAAAAAAAATAAAGAATAAATTAACAAATAAATTGGACATAGATAGCAGCAAACAAGAGAAGGTTTGTAAACAAAATTAAACTAAAAACGTTTGTAATGTAACTTAATCGTAAATTCTTATAATTCTAAATTGATATTTACCGGTAGATGCTTTCACGAAACGAATTAGTATATAAACACTAGTGATAATAAAATTCAATTCTTTCGTTATAAAAGAGAAGAGAAAAAAATTTACGGAACACCAGTCATCAATAATTATTATTGTTGTAATTAATTAAAACCATGTAACTATTAATGACATATTGTCATCACCCTATTGTTGGGTGTTTATTCAATCATTCTGTTGTTATTGTTATAAATGTACACTGGAATTATACCGGATATCCCACTAAAAACAGTATCTACCTTTCAAAAAATGTTGTGGTTATATATTTAAAACTTTTATATTAAACAACCACACATGTCAACAACTTTATAATTGTTAAATATAATTGAAATATTTCGAAATTAATTTTTTGTTAACAACTGTTTAACACTTTGTCACTAATTTACTTCGGTGGTTATTGTTAGACAAGTGTGACTAATTAATAATGTCAACCGATACAATTAACAAGGGCAATTTGTTAAATTTTGTTTAGAATACTTTGGAGAATTTTAATGAAACAAAACAATATTATTAAGATTATTGATTTCAAATACAATGAATTGGTAGATTAATTTGTTAGAATTCACTTATAGTTCGTATCAAGTTAGATCTACATCGATAAGTAGCCTTTATTGTTTTCAATAATTTGTTTAATTATCGAATATTTAGGGATACGCCACTGGATGTGTATAGCCATAATATACAGACTTGGCGTTTCTAATACGAACATAAAAAACATTACCAGCTCCGTACACTCTTAGGGATTTCATGTTCCATTCACAAAAATTTGACTTAAATTTATCTGTCTTTGTTTAGAGTCTTTAGATCATTAGTGAAATATAAGCGGACAAATGTATCAGAGAAAGATCAACGTAGGTTCTGGGTCTAATGCTGTTTATTTTCTCTGTTTATCTTATTCTAACTTATGGGAAACCCCTAAGAGTGGTATTTTTCCTATGTTCTTATTACAAACGCCAAGCCTGTAGACACTTAGAGACACATGGAGACATCCTATAATGTGTAGGTTTAAACGGTTACAGACTATAAGGCCCAATTCTCACTAGGCTGGGAATCTAAAGGGTCACAATTCTAAAAGTTTCTTATATATTCAATGACATGGAAATTGCAACACCAAGAAGGAGTAGAAATTTTTTGACCAAAGTTGTCATTAACATTCAACGCTTAAAAGGCAACAATTGATTCAAATTTTAAAGAAAAAGAATAAAATATAACAATAATTTTTATTAAAATTGGGTTGATCCTTTCTATTGGTTGAACACTCTCCTACCCTTCATGGCATCGTTTCTATCAGATAGTCGATTTCCTCTTGAAGTATTGTGTTTCAAGCAACCTGTAATTCGTGCTTCTCCCCATAATGCCCCAAACATGCTCGATAGGCGAAAGATCGAGAGATTGGGATGGTCATGGCAAGAGATTGACATTACCCTCTGCAAATCGGTCCTGCAATATGAAGACAGGCATTATCATGCTGGAAAGGGGGTCTTCCAACTGCCCAAGAAATGGAAGAATATGGGGTTCTACCACCTCATCCACATAACGCTGGGTGGTCATATTGCTTCGGAGAAATACCAAAAATGACCTACTCCTATACTATAATTCCCACAGTTTGGCGCACAGACGTCGCAACAGAAAATTCAACATTGCGACGTTCCGCACATCTTCGCCTGACCCTCATACATCCATCTTGCATCCCCAAACAAGTAATAGTTAAATGTTCCTGACAACTTTGGTCAAAAAGTTCTTACCCCTTCTCGGTGTGGCAATTTCTATGTCATTGAGTATACTTGTATAGATGATTTAGAAAAATATCTTGTGCAGGTGGAGATCTCATTAGAGCGTTGACATTTTCATTTGAGATTGTGGATGGTAAAAATAGATTATTTCATGTTCAGTTTTCAGTAACACTAGTAACTACTAGTGTATAACTGAAACAACATTTTAATGATTTCAATGTTATTCTATTCTATTAATTAAACACCCACATCCAAATATCGAGATTGAAATTAAAATGTGTTGGTGGGTTAAACTGAGATTGAAATTTTATTAGAATTGCCCCATGTCAATAGAAAATAATTACTATTTTATTACATTTTACAAAATCTATATAGTTTCATATCAAAAAGAAGCCAATTGAAAATGAAAAAAATAGTAAAAACGCGTCTATAGTTATTGTCGAAGCCGCAACACAATCGAAACACAATTGATCAATTGAAAGCTGACGTGTCCATTTCATTGTGCAAATTATCCTGAAATACTCTCTTCTTTTCAGTACTTCTATAGTGTTGTATATAGGGATGTGTCTGTGCAATTGTAAAGAAATCATCCAAATTAAAATTGCTTTGTGTATGGATAATACTGAAGTATAGTTGTACGGTTATTCAAAGCATTTGCAATTTATTTGGTGAAAGTCTTCAAGATGATAAACGACTACTTTTAAGATGTAATATTTTATCATTGTAGGTAGTAAATATTTGTTTAATTATAACAGTCGTCTCTTCGCCCTCTCTTAACTAACATAATCAAAATTAATGGGATTTTAGTGTTTTCTTTACTTAAAATTTAAGGTTACACGATAATATACCATTCCTTATAACCAATTTATTATTGTTGTCCTTCTAATGTCCACATAGCTTCTTTCAAAATAATAAACCTGAAACTTGATTATTGTCATGTTGTTATACGTTTCGGATTTGTCCAGATAGCTTTACGTTGTTCCCTTTTATTATATATTGGTGTGTGAAAACTACACTATTGTCGTCATCATATTGATTATTTCAGGTAAAATGTCGGATATATTTTCAGTTGTCGTTAGTAACTAGAACAACAACAACAACAACAAATTGTTAATTATATTGACGAATTTGGGCAAATTTCAATTGTTTTATGGAAATTATCCAATATTGAAGGTGGTGGTGAATTTAGTACGAATCTATACCAATACCAAAACCACAACCATTGAAATATGTCAACGAGTTCCAGTTGAAGGACACTCGAATAACATCCTTGAATATCGTAAAGGAGCTTAAAGGTTGCCATGTTGAGATAGCAGCAGGACGGCGCTTTATAACAGGTAAAGGTCTTTCACTATACTGATTGAAAATAATAGTAATAATAACAAAAAAAAAAAACAACAATAACAACACAAAGAAATGACACAAAAACTGTACTTTATGAAAATTGGATATTTTAATAATAATAAAAACAGATTCTAAAAGAATCCTGTAGAACAATCATTTACAGCAATAAATTTTTCAAAATTCCCACCCTAATCCACCAAACTGGAGTAGATGTTTTATGATTTTTTAATAAATATCTTCTTCCTGTTGTAGTTTTTTGTTCCCCATCCGAATAACAAACAAACAAAAACAACACATAATTCTTACGAAACGAATCAATAAAATTTCCATTGTTCGATTAAAATAAAAAAAATACTTAATAACGCCACCAACAATAATTTTCTTTTCTCTATTATTATATTGTTATTATTGTTTATACAGGTGTGTTATGTCAATGAAAAAACTGGCAATTTTATCAACTTATCATCATTATGGAGGATTAAACAATACTGAAATGCACCCCACACCAGGATCACCTCCCGTTCCGGTGCATGGGGTCAATGTTATGCTGGGAGGGTATGTTTGATGCAATTTTGTATGTAAAATCAACGTATATAAATGATTGAAAAATTTTCGTTATCTTTACGAAGAACGATTTTCTTCATTTTAACGTTATTTCCTTAAGCGCGCTTCAATGTTAATTTAATAAGTGTCCTACAGGAAGGGCGTTTATAAGGGATTAAAATTGAATTATTCCACACTATTTCCCAGTTAAATAATCATTTGGTGTTTTATTTACAGGGCCATGATTAGCGGCATTATATTAGCCGTATTTATATTTTGTTATTGTTGTCATAAAACACATCGAAAAGCGCAAACACATCTACCATCATCATATTGGCGAGAGCCCGGTTTGTCAATGGAGATCTACACAGTTGAGGCACAAAGTGTAAGTATTTTTTCCATAAAATTCATCATCCAAATAATCATCATTAGAATCTTAATGATAATTGAAAATGTATTAAGATTAAATGGATTAGATGTGGAGGATTGAAGTCAAAGTTAAGTCACTCACGTTAATCTTGTAATGTCATTTTCTATATTTTATGAGTAGTAAAAGAAGAAGAAGAAGAAGATGAAGAACAAGAGAATTCCGCTAAAGTTTTATTCATGTTTTCAATTTCATTAAATATCAATTCAGGGATGACAAAGTTGTAAATCATGAATGTTAGTTTTGACACAACAAATACACTTTTTCAATAAACAACAACCGGGAATGTTCAGTTATATAGAAATAGACGACAATGTTATTATAGTGATTGTTACTATGTCAGGGATATATATGTATAAACTGTATACAGGTTGAGACATTTAATCTAGGAACATAAGGCAGTGTTGAGAGTGGCTATTATTCCAAAGATTCCACCAGCCATCTCTTTTCAATTCAAACGAAGGCCATAAGATTGTCTCGGTTTTTGTAGTTTCTTCTATGGTCCTGGATGAATTGTCTCAACCTGTATATAGAGATTGCAACCGATTAAATGAATTCAGGCGTGGTGTCACCTATTTTGTTGGAAACTTTTCTTTCAAATTTAATCCAATACTGGCAACAACACTGCGAAAAACAATGAATGTGTTCACTGAAATCTGCTGAAAAGTGTGATTTGCTAACTTTACATTCTACTGAAGCTGAAGTTGATATTTAGTGCAACTCTTCAAACTACCACTTACACTAATTGTTTCGCTATTCCATTAATCAAATTTTAGCGACAAATAGTATAGATGACTATTTACAGTTTCAGCGATTATGCGATATAAAGACGTTAAATTTAAATAATTATACAAAAACAAGCAGAGATCGTTGACTTTACGTAACAATAACTTAATAAAGTCACGAAGGATGCCTTCTTTGTCTATAGATTAAATGAAACAATTTACAACCAAGCGTTAGGTGTAGAATTCTAACCATTTGCAACGACTACAGATTTTCTAAATGACACACGTTAATGTTAACTAAAGGATTGCAAACGTTGATTTCAGCCATTTGAAAGCTATCACGATGACACTGTATGTACATTCAGTAAATTGTTATTGCAACTGTTCGAGTAGATTATCTAACGAAAAACGGGGCAACATTCACGTTGATATTTCCCAACTTTTATGTGATCGAATCTGTCTAATTGATTATATTGAAACACCCCCAATTTGATGCATACGTGAATTCGTCTCGATTTAAGCTTGTTTTACTGATTCGAAAAAACTGATAGTGGACCGACCACAATTCTATGTTTTGTTTCAAAATTTAATGTTTTTTTTTTCTGTTGGTTTAGTGTTTCAGTTCGGATGAATTTCTATCACAAGAAAGTTTACACCACCACCATCGCCATCATCGTCCACCAACACCTGGCCCACCACCAGCTTATGATACAGTTGTTCCCGTTAATAAACAACAACATTTGCAATATGATAAAACTGAAGATAATGAGCTGCCTAGTTATGAAACAGCTGTAAAACTTCATGTATCCGGAAATGGATATGTATGAATCAAAAAAAAAAAAATGAATGATATTATTTGAAAGTAAGTGTGGTAGTGATTTCTTTTTTTTGTTGTTGTTGAGTGATAGAACAATAACAGAATCTCGAACAATGATTTTAGTCAACGAGCAATATCAATAAAATTCTAGAAAATTTGTCAGTATATGCTTTAAAATGGAATTTTTAGATGAAACAATTTGATTTTATTATTATAGAAAATGCAATAA
>JAZBGY010002171.1:0-12938 GCA_037414755.1 Lydus trimaculatus
GCGAAATACAAAGATATTTTTTTTATTTTTTTATTCCTTCAATTTAGGGCCGAAAAAAATTAAAGAAAACTCGTTAAAAATAGGTCAATGTTTTAAAGTCAACGCACTTAATCTTCAATGTTGTTTGTTATCTATGGTTTGTCAGCTATTTTTATACGTCAGCAAGTGATATACAGTTAATTACATTTCAAGTACAACCATACAGGAGTTTATTGTAATATGTATTTTATAAGATTGGACTTGAATTCCTTGCACAAAAATATTAGCTGAAACAATAAAAAATTTTTAACAACTAATAATATTGCCGCATCCCAAATATTTATTAAAATTTATTCATATATATATTATACTGGCAAATAATCATTAAAATTATCATTGGAAATATATATATATATATATATATATATATATATATATGGACTTTATACATCCACAAGGGCCCTATACACCCAATAAAATACGTACAACCGCTAGATGTATACTTTTTTCGGCAATATAAATTGTTTATACCTAGATTTCAAGATAGTATTTTCATAATTTCGATGCACTCTTTTATTTATAACCAATTTTGTAATGAGAAATACAGAAAAATGTTGTTACATGCATGGTAGAAGTCTGAATATACAACTGCAGAAACAATAACTAATTTTGAAAATACAAGAAAAATCAACTTTTCTATTGTACAGATTAGCCGTAGAAGTAAGTGATATTATGGCTGGAAAGCCTACAATCGCCGTTGTTAAATATGGAGCGTGATGTAAACGTTCATACCGCACAAATTATAATGGCCTTTCTGAAGTTGCCTGCATTATAGGAGCCCCAGAACGAAAAAAGTTTTTTTCCATGAAGACGCTAAACCCAACTGAGACGATGAATTAGGGCGGGTTTTTATTTTTATATTTTTTTAAATTTTAATGTTGGCCTTGGGACGAGTTTCCATCAGCCAGACTTTTATAGCTAACTCTTGTCAATGCCTCAATTCACAGATATAAATTAGCATTCATGGCAAAGCCATACAATGCGTTGTTCATCTCTTCACTATCCATTGCCAAAAGACTTACTATATTATATGGTGGGAGTATATTCCACTTCCTAAGAATCTTGTACAGGTGTTCTCTCTCATTATCACATAAACGACATGCGAAAAAAAGATGGTTCAAGTCTGCGGTGGTTTGTCCGTCACAGTTACAAAGTGGATTCTCTCTCAATTCTAAACGAAAGAGGTGTTCTGGGTTTCATAATCGACTCCTAAAAGATCCTAAGTTAAAAGCTCCTTTAGCTTAAAACTTACTTTAAATCGAACTTTAAAATGAACCTGTTTCATAAAGACTTCTCAAGCAGCTCTTACGTAAAGGATCCTTTAACATAGAAGCGAGAGGTTGGTATCACTGAAATACTGTTTCGCGGCAAAATTCTGAAATGTCAATCAGCTGTGTGTGACCGTTGGTGATTTAGTTCTGTTGTTTTTTCTTTGTGCTTGATTTGTGTTTTTTTGGTGATTTATTTGTGTTTTATTTGAGATTTATTTTTATACTATTTGTGTTGTATTGTAGTTTTTGTCACAAAGTCAGGAAAAAACATTAAAGCTAAAACACACAAACCTATTCTAATTTGTAAAAACCGTTTTCTCTAAATTAGTTTGGATAATAGACCTGAGACAACTTGCAGAACAATGGCAAATACTCCAAATATAAACATCTCTTATAATGATTTCTTAACAAATATAAAGTCAACCTTTGATGATGAACTAGAAAATTTGGCAGCTGTAGTAGCAGGTTTTTCTTATGAGGGGTTTTCTCCTGAAAACACCTTTAGGCAGTTTATCAAAGTAGTTGTTGACAATAAATTGGATTACACTTCTATTCCACATGATTTAACGAAACTATTGGGCCTATTTCATGTCCGAGGTCCGAACATTATCAAGATAACTAAGGACAATACTAAAGGAGGTGATAGTGCTGTTATGACAATTTTACAACTTAAAGATAAATATAATATAAAAGCAAATAAGCCGAAGGGGAGTGATATAACTCTGCCTAGATTATCTATGGTCTTTGCTTCACCCTCACACAAAGTATATGAAAGCCTTAAAACAGTTGTACTATCCCATCCAGTCTCTGAAGCAGAGCTAGGCATCTTTAATTCTCAAGACTTATTTCCAAATTACTTACCATGCTTGATAAATTCCTCGGATTTAAAAAATGATAAAATAGGAATTGCATTATTCATCCATAACCTATTTCAGATTACTCTATCTGTCAAAACTCAGAACCCCAAAATATCGAAGAAAGATATTTCTGAATATTGGGAGCCATCAGTCAAATACACCTTGTTGGCATTAAATGGGTCTTTATCTAGCTATTAAATTTAGTTGATATCACATATCCTTCGGTTAAGTCCACTTGCCATCAGATGAACTTAAACGAGGAATGTGAATCTTACAAAAATCTAAATTGTGAAACGGCATACATTATTGCATTAACGTTTCCATTTACCATAAAATTCTCAACATTATATGAAAAATTAGGAAAGAATGTAAGGCATGATGATTGTATATTTAAATTCAATGTATCTATTGCTAATAGACTAGATAATATTGATGATATTGACGATGATGAAAAAGTTGATGAGCACGTTAAACATATAATTAAAACTATGCTAGATAACGAACAATTTGGCTTTTCCTGGTCAAACGAAATTGAGCGGGAAGAGCAAAGAGCATCATATAATAATAAATTTAATAGTAATACTAATGAACCACCGAAAAAACGTAAACGATTTGAATAATTCTACATTTGTATTAATTTTTTTATAGCTCTTCAAACTAAAATAGAGGATGTTGTAAAATCTATCTCAGTCAGTGATGTAATCAAAACTGTCAATAGAATCTTTAACAAGTTACCATCTGTAACAGCTGAGGAGCCAACAAGATTCCATAAGCTAATAAATGATTGTGTAAGATCTAATAAAGCTGTAGATTCAATTCCAACTTCTGAATGGATTTTTTAGTTGTATAACCATCTATTTTAGATATATGATGTATTTTATTTTATATTTTATATTTTACATTTTATACTTTTATTTAGTTTGTAGTTAGAATGTAAATTTATTATTTTAGTAATCTGTCATTTGGGTTGGGTTAGATATGTAATAATAGTGGTTTATAATATAATAATAAGTTGTGTTGTATTGTTGTTGTTTTTTTTTTTTTGTGATTAAGTTGCATTTAATATGTAGGTAAGTATATATTGGTTTATTAGACATCAGATAATATTTTATTAACGACCATTCAATTATGTATTCATGATTCGTACGTTTGTGTAAATTACAAATAATAAATTAACTTTAGATTGTACTTTAAATACTGAAAATAGTTATAGAGGAATTTCTCATCAAATTCCCATTATCAGTTTTAAATATTATTTTAGAAAGTGTCAAATATTAATATTAGATTAAATATCAATTAATCTAGTGATATATACACTGGTGGAAAAAATAATAGGTGTAAATACAACTCAAGTATAAATGTTCATTCATCATGACTCATAATTTGACAACATCGAAATGTACCTTACTTGCCGTTATTTGCCATTTTTGTCCTTAATTTATAGAGAAATTGCAACCGATCGGTATTGTGCGCGGAAAAAAAAATAGGTGTTTTCATATTACATCAATTTGTTTATCAAATAACATTGAAAAATTCAGGTAATTTTTACATTTGTAATTTCTTAATATATTTAAATAAGTACTGGATGTAAAATCTTTATTTTTATGAAGAAATCATGGGTCGAGGTAAGCATTGCTCACACGAAAAAAGAAGTCTAATTCAGAAGCTACGCTCTGAGGGAAAGACCTACAAAATAATAGCTCAAAGAGTAGGATGTTCAGAAAATATGGTTACAAATGCCTTAAAACCTCAAAAGGAAAGAGAGACTAGGGGAAGAAAACGAAAAACTTCAGAAAGGAAAGATCGACAGGTGGTTAAAATGGCAAAGGTAGATCCGTTCGTCACATCTACGGCAATAAAGAAAGAATTGAACTTAAATATCACAACATGAACAATTCGCAACAGACTAATAGACGCTCACCTTCGAGCACGAGCAGCCAGAAAGACGCCATTCGTTTCAAAAAAGAATTTAAAGGCAAGAAAAGCTTTTGCAAAAGAGTGCCATCAGCAATACAATAACGATGGTATTAAAGTATTTCAAAATATTCTAGGGAGCGATGAAACAAAAATCAATTTATTTGGAGCTGATAGTAGACACAATGTTAGACGTCCAGCCGGCAACGAATTCAATCCCAAATACACAAAGAAAACAGTTAAGCATGGTGGGGGAAATATTATGTTATGGGGGGTATCTTTCTTGGCATGGTGTAGGTCCGTTATTCTGGATAGAGGGTATACTAACACAGCAAACATACACTGAAATAATGAAAAATGTAATGCTTCCTTACGCGGAGGATAATATGCCATTACGATGGAAATATCAACAAGACAACGACCCGAAGCACACCTCAAGGACGGCGAAATCGTGGTTTCAAACAAATAACATCACGGTTCTGGACTGGCCTGCACAGTCACCAGACTTAAACCCGATAGAAAACCTGTGGAATGAATTGAATAAGCAGCTGGCCAATAAAAACTGTAGGAACAAACAGGAATTATGGAAAGAAGTGCAATTAGCTTGGGAAAAAATTCCTGTCACAACATGCCAAAAGCTTATCGAGTCCATGCCACGAAGATGTCAAGAGGTGTTAAAAAACAACGGACACGCTACTAAATATTAATGTAATATTCATATTGAGTGATCTAAAGTAGATAATATTGTATTCCGAAGATGCTTTAGTTAATAGTTACACGATACACCTATTATTTTTTCCATGCCTAAAATCCTAAACTTATGTAATTTCTAAGTATATGTAATTATAATCAACTGTTCCAATTCTTAAAATAATTTCCTGTTAGAATAAATGAAAAAATAGAAAATAAATACAAAATACAGTTGCCATATTTCAAATATTCCCTGTTAACCCACTTTTTTTGGTTACACCTATTATTTTTTCCACCACTGTAAGACACCATAAACAAGGAATTGACATTTGTTACATAGATTTCTTAAAAGTTAAAACTTATTGTTAAACTTTGTAAACAGAAGTAACTGTGCAATTGATTAATAAAGTAGTTTTTTTTTTATTAAACTTGTAATAGTCAAAAACTTAATTTGTAAATTGATTTTCAGTATTCAGTATGGACCCAAATCCCAAGTCCCAAAAGAAGTGATTCGAAAATTTCACTCAATAATTGAAAATAAAGCCACTGACAAGGTTACTTGTGGTGAAAAGGTAGGTTTATTAACTGTTTATATCATCTAAATAAATTATATGATTTCAATTGTGTGGCAGGCCAATGCATGGAAGAAAGTGGAAGAAACATTCAATGCACAGGTGTCGGCCAACAAGAGCCTGCAACAATTGCAGGCAAAGTTCGAAAACCTCAAAACAGAGGTAAGAAAGGTGATGGCGAACCAGAGAACAGGATCGGCCGGCACTGGTAATGGGCCATTTAAAGGTGTCAGCGATGATCCTATGCTGTTGGCAGTGTTGCAACTTATCAATATTAAAACGGTGGTGGAGCTTCCCAGTCAGTTTTGTAGCGATGCTGGAGTAATCAATAATGTATATGAATGCTTGCTATTTGGTAGAATTTTGTTATATAAAATCGAGATCATGTATTTCAGGATAATCAATAATCAGATTTTAACCAAAACACCTAATTCACATTATTCTCAGCACAATAAAATCACTCCTATAGACGAACCTATTGGAATTTTCTACAATCATCTTCGGACAGCGTTTGTAGAGAATTCACAAACTCAGCAACATTTTGCGAATTCCCCACAAGAAAAGTATTTTTGCAATGTCAGCAAACAGTTAGACAGTTTTCTGCAAGGTAGGACTATTTACGATGGTCATTCCCGTTAAATACAAATGCATTAAGTGCGGTGGTGAAGCAGATCAACCTAACAGTATGTGCGTCCCATGTAGTTTTGTGGCATTTGCAAAGGAGTTTGACAAATAGAATCATGTACGTACCAAGTCACGTTTTTCAGCAAATGTGATTTTACTGTCTATTTTGTGCTTGCATAAGCTTGTACATGAGCTTCCGAATAAGAGCAGTTACAATTTGTTAGTTGTCTTTACAACATCAATTGCAGTGAATATGTGCTCGTCATTTATTGAATACGTGAACTCTCTGGAAGTTGACAAGAAATTCAAAATAAAAGCAGCATTTTCCAGAACAAATACCAAATGTGGTGAGAAAGTTGTAGTTGAATGTGAGAATTACAAATCCATATTCCAATGCAACATTGTTACTGTTTAACCCCTCCATGTAACATCCCGATGAATTTGGCTATATAAACCAAAATTTCAATTCTTAATCTTAAGAACACCACATTGCTAGCTTAGATGATCTTCAATGTTTTCTAACTGATGAAGAAATAGCTGGCTGGGGTTGCTCCTTATGATGAACGAGTACTGTATATCGCTACTGTGCCAGCTTCAATCTTCGTAGAAAAGTTGAAGAGAATCGAGGACTACACATTCACATATATTGCTGGATATGTTGCCAAAAGAACATTCAACGAAATAACTGGATGTGATAATTGTAAAAGAAATCTTTCATTCCAAGGAGGGATAATGATCAAGATTTCAGTGAATGTCGGCAATATACCAGCTGCAATTTGACAAAACCAGGTACTTATTTAACACATGTGATCCGGGAAATTATTAGTTGAGTTATGGATTGGCTTCCACATATTCGCCATAAAGACAGATAGTCTTGTTGCATTTGAACCTTTAAACTGTCCACAATACAATAAAGTGGGAAATTTTGTGTGTGACATAATAGTTCGTTGCTGTATACATCATTGGTGTAAAAGAGTAAATTTGATATTAACAATAAAAAATAAAGACAGCAACTTTGAGTTCATTTAAAAAAAAAAAAACGTCTGGGTACAATATCGAATATTGGTCACATCAACTCGCAAGCTATGAACCACTTTATAAAAAAAAACAAGAGTCAGAAAAACAGGAAGGACGACATCTAACCGTCGTGAATTCCTTGGCGGCACAGTTCTTTCGTAGCCAAATAAGAGAAGCAAGAAAATTGATTAAACAACACCGTTTCAATGCTGAGGAAAAAGTACTGATTAATCACACAGTCCGAGAGCGTATCGATTTCTTGCGAAAATATTTATTTTGCCATCCAAAAATCAACGTTGGCCAAGTTTTTACAACAAATTGACTACAGGGTTGAAGTGAATCTCTAAATGTTCGAGGCGTTAAAGAGAGCAACAGAAAATTTCGATGATTCGGATAAATATGTTTCTGTTATTTTTGACGAGATGTCTATAATGCCTAGAGCCTCAATTTTAATAAAGCTCATGGATGTATTCATGGGTTTGAAGATATGGGAGAAGGGGGATGGGGGGGGATCATTAGTTATTGCTGATTACGTTCTCGTCTTTATGGTCAGAGGAATGTGTGTGTTACGCATTTTCGAGTAAAGGCGGTGTTAAAGCAACACAATCGATGAAAATTTTACAATAAATCCTTGTGATTTTGTTGGATTTGCTACCGAATTCCAACACACGAAATAACTGATATGTTGGCGCAGTTAGCAAACAATTATGTCAGTTTTTACTCAAGAAAATTTTTAGAAAAACGAGTGACGACATTGAACACCGTTTTGTTCACTTTAAAAGAGAAACAAATATATTGTTACGGACGGTCCAGCTTGGCAAGACTTTTAGACGATATAGGATTTAATTATGGTATGGATGATAATAGGCGTCTTTTAATGGAAATACCAGACGTCCGGGATAAACGGCGCAAATTTTTGAAATCGTATATTGAAAATTTGAACAGCGCTGACCGGGAAGTGGTTGTTCTAGATGAAACTTGGGTTTTTGCTAATGGGACCGTCCGTAAATCATGGCACGACTCGAATTTTCGGTCTGTAAAACGAGCCAATAGTGATGGAGGTATACTTATTGTAAACTAAAAACATAATCTGGATGTTATAAACAATTGTATCTTCAATTTTCAGAGCGCTATATTGTTATTCATGCTCTCAATAGCAGGAGATGGATTCCTAATGTAGGGCGTATATTTAAATCAAAAAAAAAAGCCCTACGTCAGACTACCATTCAGAAATGAATTCCGATACATTTGAAGAATGGTTAGAAAATCTAGTGGTAGCTCTGGAGGAACCATCCCTAATTGTCATGGACAATGCTAGCTACCATTCCAGGGTGGAGTACAAGCAGCCTACAACGGCTTGGAAAAACAGCGATATAAAAGAGTGGTTAGAAAAAAATAATATTAGTTTTGATAACCGTAGTACTAAAAACATACTACTAGGGCTGTGTAGAAACAATTATAAAAAAAACCCTCCAGTGGTGGAACACATGAAATGATATGGAGTCAAGCGAAGCGATACTATGATCATAGGGTCCTCACTGGTATAAAACCCATTAAAGCATGGGAAAACGCCGTGAAAAATGTTACCCCGGAACAGTGGGATAACTAACTGACTCTCTTAAATAAATAAATCATCCTTATTTACATGTTACCGTTATTTCTTTCCACCAACAATAAATAATATCGTAATGATTTGTCTGCTGGTTCAAATTTCGGAATTCATCATCCTCTATTAAAATTTATATAAGACTGAAAAAGTATTAATTTGATATTCTATAATTCATTGAAAAACTATATGCATGTGGATGTTTTTTAATTGTAGCAGTTAAATATTTTCCTACGTTAAAGATTATTGAGGGGTTGCATTGCTACATAGGGGGTAGTAAACTGCTTATCAAAAATGGTAATTTCTTTACTATAATACCCTTGAGGACACCAAAAACAAAAGAACATAATTGTCTGCAAATATTCGACTTTTGACGTTTAAGGATTGTTTTCACAAAAAAATAAATACGTTTTCAAACAAAACAAAGATTGGCCATCATTCAAGTATCTAAGGACTTAATAGTAACTAATGCATCTTTATTAAGTGCCGAAAAAAAATCAACAAGAGGGTAGTTCACCCTTAAGAAACAACCCCCCACCCAAAGTACTTCACTTCATTTTACACCCATTAAATTTTATGAAAAATTCCAATTAATCGGTCACACTTTGAGTTTTTATGTGGTTGTTTCATCCCGCAGACATAAAAAAATTCGTGTCGCTTATTTTTGAAGTACTACAAACAAAACATATGTGAAAATGAACAAAATCGGAGGGGGACGATACCAATACCTAACCATCCTTGTCAGTCCATACTTTATATCGATGGCTGCGACACGAACACCGCGACAGAAACGCTCTCATGTGAACGTACCTTTATGGTTGTATACAGAAAATAAATACGGCTTAAAAATAATAAATACCACAATAAAAGTATCCAGTTATAACCGCCTTTTCTAAAACGATGCACATTTTCAAAAGTAAATACTTGGAAGTGTGCAAATTCTAGGGATTTTTCCTGTAAAAATGTGCATCTTGACCACACCTCATTGGAATTGAAAACGTAATTTTTGTTTTGTAAATTTGCAAAATTTTTAATAACTTTTATTGCAATTACTAGGGTAGATTTCACCCCATTTGCAATAATTATTGATTCGCTAAAGGGGTGCGCAGACGAAAATATTGAAAAAATTAAACAAGCACAAAATATAAAAAAATGGCGACTAATATCGCAATGATAAAAATACATGCAGGTGTACTTACCTTACCGCACGTGCACCATTACCAAATAATGGCTTCTAGTTTCTACCATTCACACCTTTTGTATTTCACAACCCGAAAATAAACCACAAAAACTATTTATGTCCGTTACTATGCGTTTATGGTGCGAAAATGTGTGCCATGTTCCAACCATAACCAGAACCAGCCTGAACCAGCCTTCATCAGCCTTCTTAACAATTAACAAACAGAATTCCAAACAGGTGGCGGTTGAATCTGGTTGGATCAATGTTGCCAAGTCTATTTATATTAAATCCAGGGAATCTTTGATGAAAATACATAGTCGTGTAAATTCAAAACAAAATGCGTTGAATTAAATTGTTAAAACCTAGATATTCAATAAACCACATAGTTTTATGATGAAATAATTGAGTAATAATAAAAAAGATCGTGGGTATCTGTCTATTTTAACAATTCATTTGGTGAAGGGAATTTTTTCCTCTTTCTATTCAAGGAATGTTGCCGGTGTGATGAACATTCAAAATACTCAATTCGAAAGAAAACATCTTGTTTATTCAATTCATCTAACCATCGCCTCTCCCTAAATAACCTAAATTTCCGACAATATTCACAAAACGGCAACACTATGATGCAGCAGGTTTTCTACAGTGTTGTCAAATGTTCAATATTCGAAATTTATAGAACACCTGCAATTTTGTTTAAGAATAGAAAGTAAATTTTAGTGTTTTAGAGCTATAATAACAATCTCTTTCAACAATTTTTTTCTATATATATTATGAACTCTATTCATCTAAACCTGCAAACAAACAAGAAACATCAAAACTTAAATACGTAGATCTACAGAAGTATTCGTTTATGCGGCAATGCTAATCGTGTCCTGTGTATTGTTTATTACCAAAGATATCTATATAAATATTTTTGCCTATTACCCATAGATCGCGATGTTGCTGCTATACTCTCAATGTTAGTCCTAACTATACGCAACCAACAATACATATCCTATAAATGAACTTTTTTGTAGATCATTTCATTTTCTACTATGACTGCAAGCTCTAAAAGTGTAATCTTAGGTTTACTTAAGTTACCGGCAGAATGGGAAAGAAGCATTTGTCTCATTTCTGCGTCACCAAAAAATGTATTTGAAAGGCTGCCAACAATTAGAACATCAGAATTTTCTTATCTATGGTGCGCTGTGTAAAGTTTCTCTAATGTATTATCCTTTATTAAAGTTAGATTTAGTTAAAATAAGCATCAAAATGTCCAAGTTTGTAAAATTAAAATAGTTATACTCCAAAAATAGAAAACATTTTATTTCGTTTTAGCTCTGTAAGCATTGTTACAAACTTTTTCAATCTATTTCAAGTAGAAATAAACAGTTGCGTCTAATTCATTCAGATAATTCTGAAAATTGTAACAAAACATTCAAAATACGTTGTCCTTTATGCAATAACAGAGAAAACTTTAATTCATTTGAACATTATAACGAACATTTACCATCTTTACACCAAATAAGATTAGAAAATCAACAGTTACAATTCACAAATTGAAAGACACTAATAGCTTTTATTTCTTAAATTCAATCAATAATACTACCATTGGAAAAGTATATTACTATGAATGCCATCGTAGTAATTTGAAGAATTTCACCAGTAAATATACAGTTCGTGCGCCGAAAATAAGTGGCAGCATCATCAAAATTGATGGAGTTTGTCCTTCGAGAATGGAAGCAAAAGTGCAAAGTGATAATTCTAAAACACATGTCACAATATTTTCCAGTTCATGTAGGACGACATCAGTCCGAATTAAAATGCCAACCACTTTCTGGAAAAAAACAACAAATAATTATTCAACAAATACGCAGAGAATTTCAAAGAATGCGAGGAGTGACGACGTAAATCAGGGTTGCAGTAGAATGAATCTACTAACTTTGAAAAATATTGCCTATTTGGCAGGAAAATTTCCAAGTAGATGGAAAAAGGTCAACATTTGATTTTACCGCTGTTGATTTAAAAGTAAAAGACTGGAAGACAAAGAAGGTCATTTTTTTACAACTGATGATGATTTTGTCCTTGCATATATGAATGCAGAAATGGAACATATGCTAAAAGTGTATGGAAGTAAAGTAATTTGTATGGATGGTACACATGGTACTAATCCCATATAATTTTAAACTTTCCACAATCTTAGTTTTGAATGATCAAAATATTGGTTTCCCAGGAGTTTTCATAATAAGTAATCGTAAAGACGGTATACTTTTCGAGTTGATTTTAACAAAACTCAAGTCCATTGTTGGTTCGATAATTCCTTCATATTTTATGAGTGATGATGCCCCACAGCTTATTATAATAATTGGATAAACCAAATTAAACCAGATTTTGGTAGAACCACAAATTGAAATATTTTGGCATCTAAAAAATAGTTTATTCCAATTTCTTAATGTTCACAATTAAGTAAATTTTGGATCTTACCCTTAATACTTATTGCTTCCAAAATATTGAGCGCATTAAATCTTGGGCTCATTGTTTTCGTAGAAATGCAGATATAAATACAAACATGCATCTAGAAACAGCTCTGCATAAGATTTTAAAATATAAGTATTTCGGTGGAAGCGCCATACAAAGGCTAGAAAGCTGTTTAGATGCTCGCCGATAAATCCTGGCAGCGGATTTCATCTGTTTTAAGACCATGAATCCTCGATAAGGAATCATTTTTTTGTATCTCCGTCCGGAAACACTAGTTTTCTATATCAAAAAATTGTAATGTAATGTACACATTACATTACAATTTTTAAAATCGTACTGCAAAAAGTAGGGATTTTTGATTGCTTGGATTGGTAACATTAAATGTCAATTTTATTTGTCAAATGTTGTCAAATATCGAATAAAGTATTTAAATTGTTTGATTTAAAATGTTTGTTTGAACATAAATATGATAGAAATTACTTATTTTAGCATTAATTTGTTATTAATTTATAAAATTAATACGAAACTCGAAAATAATGTAAAAAACAAATGAATTGAATTTGATAAATAGCAAGGAGCTAGGTATGTTGATTTTTAAATTCAAATGTTTTGAAATTACCAACATTCAAAAAATCCCTAGTATCAGATTTTCAGTTGTAATTACACAAGAGCTTTTCGTTTATCCAAATAAACTTGGTATTTCAACGAAAA
>JAZBGY010002172.1:0-12933 GCA_037414755.1 Lydus trimaculatus
TTTCGTATATGAGTTTCGGAGCAAGTGATCAAATTAGAGTCTTCGATACATAATCAGCTATCAGTCGCAAATTAGCATAGCTTGTTCGTGTATGCCTGATATAAAAGCGGCAATCTGGACCATAGACCTGAGCCTTTGGAACATCCAATAGAGTTCGCTTTTTCTACAAAAGAAAATGGTGTTGGTTATAGTTGTTCTATTTGTGGTAAACCCGCATTTATTACATGCTCTAGATGTAAGGAATACTTTTGCTTTCAACATTTTCATATGGACTATCACGACCATCATAATGAATAAAGATAGATCTGCTGTAGGGTTCGAAGTTGCCTTTGTTGTTTCAGAGCCCGTATTTTGTACCGACAACCCAGAATATAGGGTTTATGCATAAATTACTGTTAAAAAACTAGAAAGTGTACTTGTTGTTAACATTCTTTACATGTAAAGTATAAGGGAGCACAACCTGTCTATTGAACGGCTATCATAAAGGGTTCTATTATAAGCCTCTGTGATAGCCGTTTTTGAACAGTTTGTATTGGTACTTGCCGCTTCTCTAATATTCAATAGCTTTGCCTTTTTATTCTAACCTTATAAAACCACCTTCTGTATCATATGAGCACAATTCTTCTCGTTATATGAATATTTGCAGAGTACCGACCCTACTAAAGAATTCAAAAGTAAAAAAAAAACGCATGCCGTTTTTCGAATGACTAGTATAGAGGGTTATAATAGGCTAAAATGCAGCTTTCCATCTTCTACCCTGTAGGTGTGGGGGTGAGAGGGTGAGAATTTTTTCAACAAAAATAAACAAATTTAGTATAAATTGAAAGGGCTCGAAAAGCTCTATAACAATAAGTATATTATTAATTTTTATTAGCAGTAGTTGCGGAGTAATTCAGAGAAAACGCAAAATCCCGAAATTTTCGGAGGTCGATTTCACCCCCATAAACCAATTGTTAGCCAAAACGAAAAACAGTTTCTTACACAGTTCCATGAGATCTACAAACCTGCCAAGTTTCATCGAAATCGGTGAGTGCGGGTTGGGAATGTTTCCTTGTGAGTTTAAGCATAGATGAACAGTCGGTGGCACGTGTACGATGGCCGCTCATTTAAAGTGATCCTTAATTAATGTAATCATTTTGAAGTGTTATCCAATATCGCTTATATCATTTTACTAATTAACAAAGCCTGGCTAAGGATAAGCTGAGTTTAAGCGTTGCTTCTACGGATACGAAAACAATCTTTAATGTAACGTGTTTACAGCAGTGTCAGATAGTGTTTATACAATTGAGTTTATGGTAACAGCTGCAAGAACCGGGATCATTTCATGATGCATTCACAAATCGTTTTAGAAAATGGCGCTTTTATAATTACAACAACCATAACACGCATATAAATAAAGAATAGAGAATCTAATAACTGTCCGTTTTCATAAATAATGAATCAACAAACAAATTAATGAGATACACATGCAAATCCTCATAAAATAACAATCAACATGAAAATTCACCCTAAAATATTCGGTTACAAAATACATATTTAAATAATAATATCTAGAGTTATAATAAATATTCAAAAACTAAATGTCCCAAATAATTATTATAATTAACAAATCTATATAGATGAAATATCATAAATTTCAGGGTTTTTTTTTGTTGTTTCTTTTATAAATTTTATGAAATTCATCTGGAACTCGATCTGAAACAGATGACTATCCAACTAAATATATCTTAATTATCCCTCCTTAAAATGAAACTCCGCCTATTCAATTCTGATTGGTTTAGCACTGTAATATACTTAAGTTTAGAGTAATGTGGCTTTTTCAAAAATTGTTGGCAAAATTTATCTTCAGTCGTTTTAAACAGTCTCATTAATATGCCATTATTATAACAAACGGTTATAGAATCAAAAAAATAAAACAATAATTGTAGTAAAATGACCGAACCTATTGATAGTGAGATTGATAATAACGATAATAATAATAATAATGATAACAATAAGAAAATTATTGAAAAATCCATAAATTTCTCGATTGATTCATTATTATCAGATGAAACGAAACCGTGTCGATCCGAGAATAATTTCAAATCGTTGGAGAATTGTTGTTTTCAACATGTCGTATCAACAATTGACTGTGATTCTATAAAAAATAATTTAAATTGTCGTTTAACAAAAATTAAAAATCTCAATTGTGGTGTTGTCAAGAAAGAAACTCCTGATGATGTTGTGGTTTCAACATCCGACGATTCATACCAACAACGTAACTGTTTATTAGATGGTATGCAATTTGTTTATTTAAAACTTATTTTTCAATGTAGGTAATATTCAAAAAAAAAAGAGTAGAAATTGTCACAAAATTTGCGATAATAAATTTCAAATCATTATTATCTTCACACATGTTCGCCACAAATTTATATTTATATATGAAAAAAAAAAATTACTGTATGAATTGAAAATTTACAAGCGTTAGACAGCATCAAAGCAATTTTAGAAATCTTTTGATATCAGATACAGCAATAAATAAGTCACGTTAAGGTACCTTATATTTCACAATTTATTTGTATTATTATAACTGAAATTAGTAACGGGTGCTATTAATTTTATCATCTTTATTGTTTTGCTCATTTAAATATTAAATGAACTTTACATTTATATGGAAGAATTATTTTGTAAACACAATTTATTTTCAAATAGAAATACCTAGGTATATACACGACATATAAACATACATTTGTATGTTTAACAGGAATAATTATGACTGTAAACTGTAATCATCATCATCATCATTATAATAATGACTATAATGATATTGAATTAAATTTACATCATTTTTATAGCATATAATCATCACCTGTTATAAACTAGATTTATCACCGACATTCATGATGTGTGTTTATTGATATTTAAACAATTATCCGTATAATCCCATCTATAAAATGTGGGAAACATTCTCGTATTTTTATGAATTCTTCACGTTTTTGCAATTGAAATAATAATTTGAATCAATAAATTTTGATAAATCGAAGATTTGTATATAATTAACCTGTATTTCTATTAGAAAGTAACTGAAATTTTGCGCGAAATTCGTGGCGTTTACGCTATAAGTATAGTTGTTGCGTGTTGTTCTCGGACGAGCTATTCTGCGATAGAATTCGCCCTAAAACTTGCAAGAGTGTTTACACTACACAGTAAAACTGAAATAGGTGTACTGGGTGCAGAAGAGAAAATTGCAGGGAAGTCTTTAATTTCATTCACATATTAGAGGCTTAAAATCACTAGTTACCTACTGCTTATAACGCAATCCGTCCTAGAATAACTTAAAAAAATGCAAAAATGCCGAAAAGCATCTCAGCAGCAGCGTCAACGTAACACCATGTACTTCTATAAACTTCATATCATATTTGATTTAGCACTCTTATTAATGTTTTTTTTTTTTTAAATCATCAAATCATCGAAATTTCCATTAATTTCGGCAAGAGTAGCGCATCTGCTCTATTGTCGTATAGCGATATTTCGCCATGAGTAACTCACCGCAAACAACGTTTCGCCGCAGAGACGATCAGCGGGGATATGCGTAAAATATGAAAGTAATAAAAAGCTAAGATTTAAAATAATGGTAACATGCTTAAATATTGTAATAACGGATCTGTGGTAATCGATGAAACAATCTTTGTAGGTAAAAATTATTCGGTAATATCTGAAAGACAGAAAATGGGAAATTCTGTATTCTGAAAATTCAATTGCTAACTGAAGATTACTTCAAACACATTAAGATAAACGAAGTTTTCCTGTACATATAATACGTTTCGATGGCTAAACTGTTAAGCCTCGTAAATCCGTCTTTTTTAAACTCTAAACTTCATGGTTTGGTAAACTATGAGACCTTTACCAAACGACAACAGCTAACTCTCAAAAAATTATTTAATATTACTGTAAGAAATGCAAACCTCGCAGAACTGCTTCTCATAGTTTTTAAAGTGTAAAATCAACGAATTTTTAGTCTTTAGCGCAGAATTGATTCTACTGGCATAGGAGGTTTTGCAGTTTAGCCATCGATTTAAATTTTCAAAACAACAGAAAAAGTTTATATTTTCGTATTGATTTCCGATATTCCATAAAAATAGTTTAAAGGCAAAACGGAGCTCATATACCTAGGTATAAGTGCTAAAGAGCAAGAATAGCTATCAAAGTACAAATTTAGACATAAAGCTTCTTTAACCGATTACTACGGGACCAAGCATCTATCGGATAATGCACATTCCGGTTGATCATGGACAATCAAAAACAGATAAAAGTCTTTTGAATATCTTACAATGCCGATCTAATTTCGTATTGTTTTATTTATTGTCTATCTACATAAAAATTATTGCATACCTAGAGAAAACACTGCTAGTGTACTTTAAATTAGCAAGTTTGGATACAGTCGCCGAATTAAACCGAAAGATTTGTGTACTTATTAGAGAATTTCGCAATATAAGTAGGTATTGTATTGTCATCGAAATAAATATTTAACCACAATGGAGAAAATCTTGTGTTTATAACTTATAACGCAACAACTATAAATATTCAAAACTATGTAAGGAAATTTTAATAATCCAACAAAAATAGTCGTGCTTTAAATTATGCCTTGACAAGCTTAATATCCAAATTCAATTATAATAAGCTTTTACATGATTATTAACTACGTAAATTTCATGAAATTGCTTGTCGCACAAACTAGCCTGACATATAAACAGAACAAATTGAACAAATACCACATCACATATTTTTAAGTTTATGAAAAGTTAATGTAAACAACTACTAACAAAACGAAGGCTGCTCCAACTTAATATTAATATGATGATTACAACGTCGTACATACTTTAAAACTGACAATGTCCAGTTTCTACAGTTTTTAAATCAAATACTTGGAGAAATTGTAGAGAAAAATAGCAGTTTTTATAGACTTGCAATGGCAGATTAATAAAAAATTAAGGTGTTCAATTGGCCAGTTTTCAAAATCTAAATAAATGTGACAAAAAAAATAAATTATAGTATCTAATAATGGTTGATCGGTGCAACAAAAATATTTGAAACAATGTTAAGTATGTGTTGAAAGATCCAAGAATTTAACACAATATTGTTGTTAAACTAACTCATTATCTTCTACAAAATAAATAAAGAAATAAATTAGGAGCGACTAATACAACACAACACATTTAAAACACATTAAATAGGTGCTCTAACGAAATAAAGAAAAACAACCCTATCGTAGTTTCATTATTTTAAGTCCATTTAGATGTGATGACAACAAATTCGAATTTAAATTTTGAATAATAACTGTTTAATTTTTTGGCATTTGCTTTTGTATTTTTACCGTCAAAATTTAAGCGGAATAGTTTTCGCGTCAATAATAATTCCACGTCTTTAAGAAGCTAAAAGATTTCGGATGTATTGTCGGGTATGAAAGAATGCCAAAAAAACAAATTACACCTATAGAGAAAGTAACATACAGAGTTGAAATCTACACAAGTTAACTATCTATTTGGAAGTAATTAATGATAAATTGACCACAATCAACATGCAAATTTGCTGTTCGAGGACATAGCGGCGTGACACCAAACGTTGTAGGATGCCTCAAAGCAGAGTAAATGTCCAAAGATATATCGAGGATACCGGCACTAAACGATTATGCTGGTGCGTTTAGCAGGACGATCCCTCATATTATACGGCTTTGCTACATTTTTCTATCTATCCATCTATAAAATTACAGTAGACTCCCGTTTAGCGCGGTTAATACGTTACGCGGTATATGAATTCGCGTTATATGAAATCGTGCTGTACGGGAATTTTCTCATATAACACACATTATCTAAAATAACATGTTTGAAATGGTTATTGCTGTGACCAGTTTTATTTTCTATATTTTATCAAATAGGGCCGTATATAAAAAACAGCGATGAAACAAAAAAAGCCGGTAATAAAGGAAACAATCTAATACTCAACTAAAGCAGATTTAATTCTTGTGTTATTTGTCGTGTTATATGAAGAATCGCGTTATATAAAAACAGTATTCGCGTTATACGGCAGTTTGATGTTTACATTTGATTTGTGTACCCGTGAGTGTGACTGCATGGTACTCCTAGAAAAACATTTTAGAATCCTTGTCATCATAAACAAGAGAAATGATAGAAAAATGTTAATGAAATAGTCGAGTAACTAGGGATTCTCTTGTAATCACAGTTTCTAAAGCTGACAAACAAATGGAAAAACATTTGCTACATTTATTGTAATCGTCATAATTTTTTACAATTTTACAGTAGATACATAAGAGTTTTGTAGGAGTAGGACAAAGATGAGGTTCTAACGGATAATTTAGACCAGTGTTTCCCAACCGGTGTGCCGTGAGAGGATTGCAGGTGTGACGCGAATTGGGTGTTTGTTTCGCACCCAATTTTTATGGACATCAAAATGGGAATTAGAAACAACTAAGCAACGAAATTCCAGTGCCGCGGAAATCTTATTAAATTTAAAGTGTGCCGCTAACCCAAAATGGTTGGGATTAGACTAAGGCCCCCTAACTTCGGAGATCTCTGAATGGGGCTCTCTGAATGAAGAAGCCTTGCCTTTAATACGCCACTTATGCGACATTTGTGAAAAACCTGTGAAAATGTGAAAAATCCGCTTGTTAATTTCGTATGTCCTATATTTTATCTTATTGTTACAACAAAAATAAAACAAAACAAAGACCACAATTAGCTGTATTATGTGGCCATATATCAACGCCTAATTGACAGAAAGCCTTTGAAAAGACAAAGTGACACTAAACGTTGTCTAATTACTAAACACCGCTCATCAATTCCAACTTCCGCCACTATTTTAAATTCTATTTGCAATTATAACTACATACAATTTTCACCTTTATGTTTTTATCTTAATGTTGGCAATGTAACAAATCTTTACGTTGATTGAAATGTGACTCATATACAACTAAACAAAATAACTTCTGTTTTCAAAAGAAAAGATGTATTTGTTTTTGTACTAAAGTAGTTTGGTGAAAAAAAAAATATCAACAAATTAATTAGATGAAACACAAATATAGCAACAGCTTCCGAACAATGACTTTACGTTTCCCATTATTTTATTTTTTTTATTTTTCGTTTATCCTCATCTCAAATGTGTAAAACAGGAAAGACAGTTTTATAGTAGTAATTTAGAAGCTGTAACAGTTTCAACAATAACAAGGCGACAGTGGCTGGATAATTATTTCGGGAGTTAATATATTAATCTCTGTTTAGACAGACATGTCATGTAGCAGCAATTAGTCGGCAGGAAATCTTTCACGAGATAAGTTATAACTTGAAACTTGTCCGAAAGAAGTTTATTAATAACTCGTTCTTTAATTATTTCCCTAATTAATCAATGATAATTATTAAATAAATATTCGTATAATTAGAAAAGATCTGTTTTGAAATTGATTAATAAAGCTGATATTCACATTTTAAACTATCCTATATACCACTTATCTGAATATTGTTCATAAAAACGACAAGCCTCCTCTCAAATTCAACACCAAACAGTTGTTTTTAATTTGCCGTAGCGAAATTTATGTTTCTAATGTCGGGTGGGAAGTGTAGACACGTTAAGAAGAACGCTAATTTGCGCCAGAAAGACAAAATTAGATTTTAAACAGTTAACGATCCACTATGCGTTGAAAAATGACACAGCATTTAAAGAGAACCGAAACAAATATAAAAAAAAATATATATATGAGAGGAAAGTAGAGAGAAAAAAAAAACAACAACACAACAGTGAATGCCACAATATCTCAGCAATATATTATCAACTAACATGACTTGATGCTTTAAAACCAGCAATATTTAAGAACAGTTTCGTTTGCGACGATTAGAGGCGGATAAATGACATTAATTTCAGTTATAAGCGACATTTAAGAATTCTTCAGTACTAAATTAAATCTAACAAGAGTCGTTCATGAACGTTTTTTTCAAATAAATTTGTAATGGAGACAGTGGATGGTATTTACGGCACTTTAATTGTTGCGACAAAGATCCATTTTAACACTAACACAACGTTTCTAGTACAGTAATAAAGTAACGAGTACAGATCATTTGTTTGATTCTACTATAAACAATGGCCCAACTAAGAAAATCGTAGCAAACTGGAATAAAGTGGTGCTCCGGTTTTGATCCCTTCAAGGACCCTAAGCGTACAAGCTGTATGACCCTCTACCAAGTAATTTCTTTCACACAATTACATTCAATCATACACAAAACTGCATAATAGGAGTAGAGTAGGAATTTTTTGACCAAAGTTTACATTAGTCTATCATGCATCCCCAAACAGAACCGGGATTCATCATTAAACATCATCCTATGCCACTCTAGATTCCAGTGCAGTCGTAACCGACACCACTCCAAACGCTGCTGTCGGTGTTGAGCTGTTAATGGTAACGTAAGATATGACCGATACGATTGCAACTCGAAAGCTCTGATTCTGCGGTCAACCGTTCGAAGGGTTACAAGACGGCCTTTGTTAGCTAACCATTGATCGGCAATTGATCTGGTACTGGAGAATCGGTCTCTTGTTGCCATAAGACCACCTCCACCACCGCATTTGTTCTCCTTTATCCCCAGGTTCCTCTTCGGCGACATTCTTGAACCTCCCTAGTCCATGCCATTGATTGTGGTTAAGGCGATTTGCAGTTTCTCTGAACGAAAGACTACCTTAGCGGTAATTTCTACGTTCAGGCACTCAAAGCACTCTGAAAAGAGATCAGTAACGTTGTTCTACTACTGACCATAGACGGTCCCAAAAGACACGATTACACTATTATGTTTTTCTCGTTAAAGTTGGTAACTACCTAGGAAAACTTGGTAAAGCAAACGTACTTTCAACCGATTGATATCATCTTGGATAACTTGTCAAGGTCTTGTACAATACAGAAGAACTTGTCAAATTCCTTCATTGTTACCAGACGAGACGGGCAGAAACTTGATACCATTTTAGATAACGAGTCCTTGTTTAATTTTTCGGCTCAAAAACTGTACCAAGTTTCTATACTTCTCGCATTTGTTAGAAATAGTGAAGTAACTAGACAAGCTCATCAAAAATTGATTCAACTTCCGATGACAATAATGCACAAAAAGTTGATCCATCCACATTGATAGAAGTCGCTTAAAAGTATATTCTTTATTAAGTTTCACTTGATACAAGCCAATGTGCATGTTCCTGGCTAGATAAGGGTTAAGTGTACAAATCGAGAATTTCTCAAATACATTCAAATTTTCTAATTTCAGACAAATCCGACGAAGAACGCAAGAAACGACCCCGAACAGCATTTACAGCATCTCAAATCAAATCTTTAGAAGCTGAATTTGAACGTAACAAATATCTATCAGTAGCTAAACGATGTCAATTGTCGAAAACCCTAAAACTTACAGAGACACAGGTAGAATCTCTTATAAAACATCCACAATTTTTATTAAAAAAAAAATTATTTATTTAAAAATAGATCAAAATATGGTTCCAAAATAGACGTACAAAATGGAAACGAAAATATACAAACGATGTAGAATTATTAGCACAACAATATTATAATTCAATGGGAATTTTAACACCACGACCTATATTCCTTGGCGATAGACTATGGTATGTGGTTTTCGATAGAAAAAAGCATTTTTAAAAATAAAAATTCTATTATGTTTTTTTAAGGTTTTTCAACTATCCTGGACAACCTGGCTTAACAAGTATACCATCAATTATGCCCAATACAGTACCAACAAGCTCTAACACACCAATAATACCACATGTACCAAGACAATACCAAAATAATTATGTGGATTATCCAGAACAACTTAATGAAAATCCACCGATTGTACAATTACAGAATTTTGGACGAAATTTTGAAAATTCCTAATTAAATGCTCAACAAAATAATTAAACCAAAGAATTGACGATTTTTTTTTTTGTAAAACAAATTGTATTTTTAAATATTTTACTGTATTTCTAGAAAATAAAACCGATATTATAAAAAAAATATATTTTTTCTCAGATTTATTTAAAAAAAACTTACGATTAGGTTGATTTAGGTGACATTTTCAATACTGAATCATTTAAAGAAGATGATCGTGATGTCATCGTTTGGTACACATCATCATCATCTTCTAAAAGGGCTTGCATCCTCTTTTTATATCTAAAAACGGATTTGAAATAATGATGATCTCCTATTCTACAATATGTTTCAGCACAGAGGCGCGCCACCGCCTTATTTATCAAAATGATCGAAAGGAACTGTCAAGAGTTCTATGGGCTAAGCCTACTGGCCAGAAAGACTTCTGGATACATTTCGGTACTTGACCAATTTTTTTAAAGCCGAACGATACGTTAAACGAGCGTAGTGATCCCATTTAGACTCCTGATTTGATTATTTTGATAAATAAACCGATCCAAACACTTGAGATCTGTGTTGAAACATATTGTATAACAAAATATTTACATTTCACTATCTGGATTGTATTCAGGATTCCTGCATTGTTCCAATTTTTTATCTAATAACTTCTGTTGACCCTTATCAGGAATACTATCTACCATTTTTACCATAGATCTAATTGCTACAAGTATTTATTGAAATTTTCTATTAATTTTAGAATAAATTAATTACCTCGTACTGCTTCAATTAATTCCTCTAATTTACTTCGACCTTCAACACCAAACAACGTATCAGTAACATAAGAATCAAGATTCTCTTGTAATTTTGATGCTGCATGAAGTACAGCAGCTAAAGCTACTTGACTTGGTGAATACAATAGTATTACATCTGTTAAAAATGCACGTTCTAAGAAATGTTCAATACCAGGTCGTAGCCGTTCAGGATCATTCAATGAACATCTAGTCTATCAACATAATTATTATTTTTGGTTTTTTATTTTGAAAATAAACCAACAACTTACTTTAATATCAATTAATAGACCCTCAACTGGTCTGTACGGATTATGGATGGCTAAATGGAAATTTAATTGTTCCATCAATAATAATTCGTTGTTTAAGATGATATCTGTAGCTTTTTCACGATCACCTCTTATATTAGCAACGAATTGTTGGATTGATATGTTGAATTCTTCAACTTTACATGCTAGATATATACAAGTGGCCCTAAAATTCGATTATTATAGAATATTCGTATTTAAATTATGAAATATATTACATGATTTCTTTAGGATGATGATTCATCACTGAATTATGTATATAGAAACGTTTAAAATAATGAAAGGCTGTACCAATTACAGATCGTGGCATTGGTGGTTGGAAACGTTTACAAAAATCACGTAAACGTGTTTCGTAACGTTTCACCATAATCTTCTCTTCTTCAGCTGTTAAGAAATAGTCGTATTTGTTGGCATCCTATAAACAATTTTATTTCTTTTTTGATAAATTTAAACAATTATTTTGGAAATTTATACATCAATTTGCCGGCCATAGGTTTGGATATGTTTCAAATTAGCATTTTCTCTCAATTTATTCAATTCTTCTTCACTAGTGAACATCCAATATTTACATTGAGTACTTATTGAAAACATTCTACAATTAGTTTATAATAATTTCCTTTTATTTACAATTCCGTTGGAAAAAGTTAGGTTAGGAAATCAACATCATGTTGGTTGTTGTCAAATTGGTGATCACGTGGTACAACCAAACCTAAAGCTTACTTTACACGGTAACGGATGTCGTCAATCGTTCACTTCTATGCAGGGGCTTAAACCTTAACCATAAAAACCCCTATTTGAACCCTAAACCCTTTAATTTTTGTAACCCTAACCTTAACCCTAATTCAAATTTCATATATGCAGACATTTTTCTGTTATACCATAATCCTTAAAAAAAAATAAGGGTTTTTAAGGTTTAAGAAATTATTGTTCTTTTGATAATTAACGCCGGAACACGGGTGGTGGGCTGGAGTCGCACACCACAAGCCAAAAGGGTCCAAATTACAATGAAAAAATATATATTTCATGATAAATTTCATATTTGGCGGTTGATATAAAATATAAAAATATATTTTGTGGTTTGATTAGAGCTTTAATTTTATTAATTCCTATTTTAACTAAAAACCACAAGATGAGCATGGATTTTTGGTTTTCACATAGGGTTGACAATAGCTGATTTATTTATATTGGCCCTAATAACTTTGTAGCGCTTCAGGCCCCTCTATTTTTTAATCTCGACTTAAAGTCCACTTTGCTCTGAATCAACCTTATGTTTTTGTACATAATGAGATGAGTCGTAGCATCAATGCATGCCAAGTTGAGAATAAGGAAGCGAAGTTGAACCGGCCCTCAGTAAACCCAAATACACTTGCCAGTAAACTCTTACTAGGTAGATTTTTGTAGGTTTTGATGTTTTCCAGTATGTAGATAAGGGACTAGATTCTAAGGGGTACGTGTTTTTCCGTTCGTGGTCATACTTAAGTCTAAGACAGAAAATGGGGGTTCATGTTCAAAATCAGTTTTTTTCAATTTTCTGCGTATTATTTGGATTTCGAAAGAAACAAGGAGCATGGAGGCGCTAAGTTGCATCTTGGTCCGGTTCTGGGAACACAAAGTATGAAAAATGTTGCTCAGTTTAACAGGACGCATATTTGACAAAAATTTCTGCACACAATGTTTATTTTCTTAGTTGTAGAGAATAAAGTCTTTGATTTAATTTGTTTTATCTTTATCTACCCTTAATCAAGACTTTAATAAAATTTTAGGGTTAACCCAAAAAAACCCTAACTATAACCCTAACTTTTATTTTTATTCTGGAGAAACCTTTAAAGGAACCCTAACCCAAAAACAGGAATTTGGGTTTACTTGAACCCGAACCATAACCTTAATCAAAGAATACATAGTCCATAGAAGCTCATAAGTCCAATTTTTGTGACCCATGTAAATCTTAGTA
>JAZBGY010002173.1:0-12911 GCA_037414755.1 Lydus trimaculatus
TAGCTATAACTGTCAGTTATTTATTAATTGTCAGTTAACTGTCGATTGAAAAACTGGGCCTAAGAAATTAATTCTCATTTATTAATAATAAAGTTAGTATCAATACATATTTGACTCGGAATGTTAGCATTTTTTTTTTAATAATAAACAGGGTGGAATTTGACTGAACAACACCAGTCGTATGCATTTCTAAACATCTTCTCCCACGGACTTTTCCGATAATTAACCCATGATAATGGCATATAAGGCCATTGATATGGTTGAACACAACGTTCTGGATGTGGCATTAAAGCTAAATGTCGTCCATCATCTGAACATATACCAGCAATACCACCAATACTACCATTCGGATTCATTGGATAGATTTCTGTTGGATTACCATTATCATCTGTATAACGTAATGCTATACATTTTTTTTTGTTAAGATTCTCATAGATTGATGTTGTTTTAAATGTGAATCGTCCTTCACCATGTGCTACCCATACACCAAAAACTGAATCATTCATATCTTTCAACATGATCGATGGTGATTTCTCAATTCGTACAGTACTCCAACGACATTCGAAACGTTCAGATAAATTATGTTCTAATGTTATATTTGGTTTTGTATCGCTATTTTCACCACCAATCCAACCGATTAAAGCCATCAATTGACAACCGTTACATACGCCTAAACTGAATGTATCCGGTCGGGCATAGAAACGTTCAAATTGGGTTTTAATTGTGTCATTAAAGAGGATACCAGCAGCCCAACCTTTAGCCGAACCTAAAACGTCTAAAAAAAAACACCAAATATTGTTAGTAATTTTATAATTGTTGTTAAAAATTTGTGATTACCAGCATAACTGAAACCACCCGGGAAGATAATGCCACGAAATTGATCTAAATTTATATGATTTGTTAATAAATCTTGCATTGTTATATCCCAAACTTTAAAACCAACTCTATGTAATGCAGCTGCCATTTCACGATCACCATTCGTACCTTCTTCTCTTAAAACAACAACACGTACATCACCATGTCCTTTAATTGGTGTATCAATATCTGGATCGAAATTTAATTGATATTTTGGTAATGTTCGTGTTGATAATGAATTAAATTCAGAATTAGCACAATTTTTAATTGTTTGCTGTAATTCTAATTGATAACTTGTTTCTTCCCAAATTTTCATTAATGGTAATATTGTACTTTCAAATGTTGCATTACAAACATTTATTGTTATTTTTGAATTAATACCACAACCAACAGTTTTACCAATTTTATAAACTGGTACTTTATATTTTTGAAATACAGCCATACAATGTGCTAGATCACTATCGAATACTTCTAATACCCATCCAACTTCTTCAGCAAATAAAATCGGTATTGGTTGGCCTTGTTTATGTTTGATATGTACATCTATACCGCATAAACCAGCAAAACACATTTCTAATAAACAGGTGATTAAACCACCATCACTAATATCATGTCCGGCTTGTATAGCACCATCTTTAATTAATTGTTGTGTTGCATTAAATGCATTTATTAAATCATCAACATTATTAACATCAGCTGATTTATCACCTAATTGTTTATAACATTGTGCAAATGCTGTACCACCTAAACGATTATTACCAGATGATAAATCAATAAATAATAATTTACCAATTTTTCCAATTGTTGGTGCTTTCAAATCAGGTGTAACAATTTTACGTATATCAGGACATGGTGCATATGTTGATATAACTAATGTACCTGGTGATTTTATTGTATTAGAATCAACACGTGCTGCCATACTTAATGAATCTTTACCACCATCAATTGCAATACCAATTTGATTCATTAATTTACACATAGCTTGACATGTATCAAATAATGCAGCACCTTCACCAGGTAATTTAGCTGGCCACATCCAATTACCACTACATTTAATATCTTTTAAATCGGTAATAACAGCAAATACAAGATTTGTTAATGCTTCAGCTATTGTCATACGTGCACCAGCTGATGTATCAATTAAACCTTTAATTGGTTGTTCACCAATTGATGATGCTATACCTTCATAACCGAAATGTGATATTGCTGTTACAGCAACATCAGCTAATGGTGTATGTAATGGACCTACGCATTGTTGTTGTGCAATTAAACCGGTAACACAACGATCAACTTTATTTGTTAAATAACGTTTACTTCCAACTGATGGTAAACGTAATACACGTTCTAATGCTTTATAAATTGATAAACTAGGTGGTAATTCTAATTGTTTTAATATTGGTGTTTGTCGTTGTAATTTATAGGTTTTTCTTGGCATTTTACCCAAAACATGTTCTAATTCTAAATTGAATGGTTTTATTGTTTCGGTTTCATCTAATGCAAGTACAACACGACCAGTACCGGTAACTTCACCAACAATATTAATTGGACAACGTTCTCTTTTACAAATACTCTTCAATATGTCAACATCCTCTTTTTTGCATAATAAAGCATTATTTTCTTGATATTCAGCACCCCATAATTCTAAAACGTTAATAGTTGGATCGCCTAATTCAAAACGATTCGCATAGATGACACCACCAACAGGTTCAACTAATTCTTTTAAAACATTACCATTACCACCAGCACCTTGATCATGTATACTAACAATCGGATTGTTTTTACCTAATTCAAGACATGCACGTACAATACGATTTAATTTATTTTCCATTTCAGCATCACCACGTTGTACAGCATTAAAATCTAATTCAATTTTATTATCACCTTGTACTTCAACCGAACTAGCTGAACCACCACCAACACCAATACGATAAACAGGACCACCAATTTTAATAATTTGATGGCCAGGTTTTGGTGGTAATTTTTCAATCATATTTGCTTCCATACTACCAATACCACCACTAAACATAATTGGTTTAATATATTCTTTACGTTCACCATTACCATCAATTAAACCAAATGTACGTACAAAACCACAAATTAATGGTTCACCAAATTTATTACCATAATCGGAGGCACCATTTGAGGCTTCAATTAAAATTTCTAAAGGTGGTGCAAAATTTGTTGGATAAACAAATGAAGCATCTTCCCATGGTAGATTATAATCGGGTATATTTAAATTACCAACAGAATAACCAGCTGTACCAGCAATACAATAACCACCTCTACCGACAGATTGAACGTCACGGATACGACCACCTGTACCGGTGGTAGCACCACTGAATGGTGCCACACCTGTTGGGAAATTATGTGTTTCTGCTGTGAAAATCAAATGGGATTCGGTATTGATTTGTTTTAATTCGCTAACAGAACCGGCAGTAACCGGTCGTAGACTTCTATGTAGATAGCCTTTAATAGCACTGGAAAAGAATAATAATTATTATAATTTTTAAATTGTGATATTTCCAATAATTCACCTGCTGTTATCACTGAATTTGATTACATTATTCTGATTAGAGTTTTCTTGTGTTTTCACAATCATATCGATTAGAGATTCATCATATTCCACACCATCGATGATCATTTTAGCTTTAAAGAACCAATGACGGCTGTGTTCACTGTTCGATTGGGCTAAATCGAAACATTCAACATTCGTTGGATTACGTTTTAGGATGTTTTTAAATAAATTCGTGTAATATTTCAGATCTGTATCATCGAAAGCTAAACCTAATTCGTTATTGATTTGACGTAAAGCTTGTTCACCTTTACGTAAAACATCAACTTCTTTGATATCTTCATGTTTAATCAATTTCTCATTAAAACTATACTTGGGGATGTTATCAACAGTATAACGACATTCAGTCATACGATCACATAATAATGATACCAATTTCTCTTCATCATCACCACAAATTCGTTGAGTGGATTGTATCAAATAACGTTTAGATAATTCAACACGTACAATCTTCAATAAACCTAAACTGTGGCATATTGAGACAGCATTTGTTGAATTTGATGTTGAAAAATTGAAACGTGGACCAATCTCTATTACAACATCACAATCACCAGTTGGTTTCAATAAGGTTTCTTCGGTTAAATATTCCGGATGTTGGGGTGCTTGTAATAACCATTTCACCATTTTAACATCATCTTGTGTTAATTCTGATGTTGTTTCAATGTGATAACACAATTCTGTTGTTAGATTTTTAATGTTCTGATTGTTTTGTTGTAATTTGATTAAAATCTCTTGATTTTTTGCTGTTGTACAACCAGGTGATAGATAGAAACGTTTAATTGAATTTTGTACCATTTTTATAACAACTTGATTTCACTTAAACCAATACTGAACGTTTTGTACGAATTTTTGGTAGATTTATTATTAAAAATAAAATGATAATAAAAGGCCAAACTTGCAATATGAGAGGTTATCAATTAAATAAATGTTGTTTTTCTATTTTGAATATTTGTTGAAAGAATTGACGACAACGACTCTTACTAAAACATAAAAACGATTCAAAACAATTTAATAAAACTTAAAAAATGCTTAAAATATAGGAGCACCCATATGGGAACTTAGAACATAACCTCAATTTTTAACCAATTTGCAAATTTACCGAATTAATAGCAAATAAACAATAAATAATTGAAATATAATTAAATTAGGATTCCCGATGATTGTAAAATGTATAATTAATACTAAATTTTTAAAGACATTGGAATTTAATGTATTAATATTTGTTATCTTAAGCTCGTACTGGTTGTATCAATTTTTTATCAATTTTTTTTTTATGGCAAATATTTCAATTTGTTATAAATAAAAGTTATCTATATATTTCTTAATAATTTACTGTGTAATTAAGTTAATAATTACACAATTACATGTTATGCGTATTATGGAAAATTCATCAAATGTTGAGCTATATATATTGCATGATGATAAAAACTACTGATAACTATTATTATTTAAAAAAAAATTCACGCTATTAGATTACTAATTAAGTAATCTATTCGTGATTTTTAATTAAATAAACACCTTTTATTTTTATTCGATTTTATGGTTGTTTAAATTTAGCGCCTTTTTTATATTGGATTTTTTTTAAAAAGGCGGGAATATGTGAAATAGTTGCGAATCTATCACAGAATACCGTTTTTCTATCTATCTCCCTCTACCTTTTGATTGTATTTTTTTGTTAATTTTTCCAAATCGTATACATAAAGTGTTTAGATTTTGTTGAATCGGACTATCTAATACAGTGTTTATGTTAAAATTTACAATAATGTAAGTGGGTACAAGTTTGCACAGGACCGGTTTCGGCTTTTTCCAAGCCATATTTTCATCTGCATTATAATGTCTCTTGTGTCCCCGTTTTCTACATTTATGATATTCACTGTATTGTCTTCAGAGTCGCTAAGAGAAAGATTGGGGCCCCGGTGAAATTTTTTCACGAACCCCCAAGTATGATCGATCATTAAAATTATGACGACGGACGTCATTCCGGGCCCCGGCAATCTAAACTGGCTGTTGCCCCCCTTTTGTCAAGCCTGATTGTCTTATTGTAGCGATTGATCTTGTTACATAAATGTTAAATTTTGGGTTGTGCAACTCACGCACTATAGTATAGTGAGACACACTATCAAAAGGGGACTAGAAAAGTCAACCATATAATATACCTATTGAATAGTACCTTAGCACAGTACGTATTATTGTTGAATCTTTTTCACAGAGCGACTAGGTCCCCTTAGCGGCGGCTCAAGTGCTTGATCAGGCTGTAGCGAAATTCCCGTTTGGCGCCTTTCGATCGACACCTTTCATATCAATTATAATTCAGTTTTTGTTAAATAATGAATAAATTGAGAATGTTGCGCTTTTCACAATTCGTTTTTGACACCTCTTCCAATGCAGCGTCTAGAGCGACCGCTCTACTCGCTATACCCCAGAGCTGGTTCTGGGTCCCCAGGTACAAGCCCACAAGCACTGTGTGCTAAAATACGGTTTCCGTACGTAATATACGGCTGGGGAAGATTTAATCTTAGAAATGGCGTTTACAAAAATGGCCTACAAGTTTTTACTTATGTGAATAAAGGCGATCCTTGTAACTACAAGAATACGGTAATGTTGGGTTGTATATAAATACGTCGCTCGTAGCGAAAGTGTCAATAAAATGCGTTTGATAAGATTCTTTTCTTTGCAATACCTAAATCTTCCAGGTACTTTTATACTGTACCTAAATAGTACCTCAGAGATCACTCGAAAATTTAGAGACGTATGTGTATTCTTGATTAATAATTGGTATAGTTTGTAACTTTCGAAAGCTACACATTAGATGATGTGACCTTGAGCCTCCAAGAATCTATACGGCTATTACGTGTGTATACATCCAGTAACGTACATAGTTATTGCGGCTCCAAAATATCCGATAATTGGGTAATTAATTAGAAACAATTTATTTCTCCTAGCAGAACGACTGTAAATATAATATTAAATGTAGGTCTAACTTGATCTATACTATAATGGGCATAGTGGGGGTACGTCAAAATTTAACCGCGATTGGGGTTCGATTAAGCTCGAGTTAGTTCGTGTTTAACTAGCACGGAAAGGTGTTGTATCGTAGTGTGGTTGCAATTTCAAAAATTTTTGATTGTTTATTTCTATTTTTCCAAAAAATCAATCATTATTTTCAACATTAATTAATTCAGGTACATAATAAAATCCAATATACATCATTTATAATTCATTAAAATAATTTAAACGTATTCGTTCTACTATAGTAAGTGGTGTTTCTAGAAAATTCGATACTACTCATCTATCATGCCAGAACCGGTGGATATCTCCCCTAATAAAGACGGTGGTGTACTTAAAGAAATTCTAAAAGAAGCTACTGGCAGTGATGAATATCCACCACCAGGTTCAAAAGTTAAAGTCCATTATACGGGTACATTACTCGATGGTACAAAATTCGATTCGAGTCGTGATAGAGACCAACCATTTGAATTCGATCTAGGCAAAGGTTACTTGATTTTTGTTTGAATTTTTTAAATAATTCGACTAATTTGGCCAGTAAATTTCAGGTAGTGTAATTAAAGCATGGGATATTGGTGTGGCTACGATGAAAAAGGGTGAACAAGCTATGTTGACTTGTGCCCCAGAGTATGCTTATGGTAAAGCCGGTAGTCCTCCAACCATTCCACCAGATTCAACATTAAAATTTGATGTAAGCAAACGTCTATATTACAAATTTCAGTTATATAGTTATTGTTTTTATCGAAATAGGTTGAAGTTATTGATTGGAAATGTGAAGATATCAGCCCGAAGAAAGATGGCGGTATCCAGAGGATCCAAATTAAAGCTGGTGAAGGTTATTCAACACCAAACGATGGGGCTACAGTTGAAGGTACCATCGAATCCACCATTTCGTTATCATTTATTATTTATTTTCTAACTATTTTTAGTGAGTTTGGTGGGCAAATATGAGGGTAGAGAATTCGATGTGCGTGATGTTAATTTCACAGTTGGTGAAGGTTGTGAAGCTAATATTATAACTGGTATTGATAAAGCAATAGAAAAATTCAAAAAAGGTGAAATGTCACGTTTAATAATTCAACCACAATACGCCTTCGGTGTACAAGGTTCAACTGAATTCAATATACCACCAAATGCTACTATTGAATACACGGTAACATTAAAGAATTTCGAAAAATCCAAAGACAGTTGGCAATTAGATGCAAAAGAACGTGTAGAACAAGCAAAAATGTTTAAAGAAAAAGGAACAAAATATTTCAAATCATCCAAATATAATTTAGCTGTAAAAATGTATAAAAAAATTCTCGATTATCTAAATACAGAAAAAGATGTAGAATTAAAAACAGAAATCGATTCATTATGTCTAGCTGCACATCTAAATCTATCATTATGTTATTTGAAATTAAACGATAATTTCGAAGCAAAAAATAGTGCTATAGCTGCATTAAAAATCGATTCAAATAATGTTAAAGCATTATTTCGACGTGGACAAGCTTTATTGAAATTAAATGAACCGAAATTGGCATCGGAAGATTTTGCAAATTGTTTAAAATTAGATCCGGATAATACAGCAGCAAAAACCCAACAAGTTTTATGTGTGAAAGTATTAAAAGAACAATTGGAACGTGAGAAGAAAGTCTATGCGAATATGTTTGATAAATTTGCAAAAACGGATACACAGGTGAAGGCAAATTAATTATTATTTTTCATAAAAATGGTTAAATTTTAGTCGTTTTTTTTTTTAAAATAAATATTCCACAATAATTATGTTTGTTTTATTTTAATTTAAAAAACACAATTGTAGAGGGAAGAAATCGAAAAAAAGAAAGAACCGAACGTTATGTCCTCAGTTGGTGAATGGGGTAAAGAAGATAGGGAACGTGAACCTAGTGAATTTGAAAAGGAGAATCCTAATATTCTATTATTGAACGGTAGTGGCGAATTTAAAGACATGTAATTTGTTGAATAAACTATTAAAACACGCTTAATTTTTTTTTAAAATAACCGCGCATTTCTAGGGGATTTTCTACCGTAATATTGGCGATCATAATAGAATTGTTTGATTTTTAAAAATTACCGCGCAATACTAGAGAATTGTTTGTGATTATGTTGGCAATAGTGACTGTTTTGTTCGCTGGGTGAAAAGATGGCCGAGCCTGACTTGAATGTCGATAATTTAATTCAACGATTACTGGAAGGTAAATATAATTGAAATTTAATTAATAATACGATTATTTTTTTGGTTAATTAGTGTGAGCTTTATTGAAGATAAATAGAAGGATATCGCATGATTTAAATGTTACTACTACGTTTGTTTTTTTTTTTAATGTTGTAACATGATCACCTGTCAGCAAATTACAAATACACTGATAAAATTGTGTTGTGTTGGGGCAAAATTAACGAAAATAGAACAAAAATTGATTAATTATTGAGTATTTTTAGGAAATAATTGGAAGCAATTTAAATTTTTATCCGATTCGAAAGATCGATAGTGTTGACAGTTTGTTTATTTATATTTTTTTGTAGTGTGTTGATTTTGGAAAATATGATTGCCAATTTGAAAATCGGTGGAAAATTCTAGTTTTTCGATACATAAATGATGTGGCAAATGTTGAATTCTTTCAAAATTATAGGAAATGCCCCAATTAACATCATCATATACAGTCTATTTTTGTTTTGTTTCTATAATTGGTTTAAATTAGTTGTGTGTTGTTCATTATATAACGAAATTAACCACATTTCGATCAATAAATTTGTGTTAATTTAAATTTGAAACAAACAACACATAATGTAGGTCTAATTTTAGCTCCTCCACAATCACTAAATATGTACCAAATTTTTTGTAATAATTTCTGTGGTTATTCACAATATCACACTTAAATTCGCTTCTATTATTATCATTATTATTATTAATTTAATTTAAAAGTAAGTTTTGTACAAATAAATAGTTTGAGTGTTTATTATTTTTGTGCTGCTTTTCGTGTGATGTTGGGTAAACAAAAACAAAACAAAAATTAAAAAATAGGTTATAAAACACTACGAGAATTACAAGACAGCCAGGATGTTAAGAAGAAATCTAAATTCAAAGATATATTCATGTCTACCGAATGTAAGGTTTAATCTATCATTTCATAATTTTAAATAATAGCAAATTATAGCTTAGATATTTGTTATATTTAATTCAACGTCATCATCATTCAAATTTGAATATTAGATCTTTGTTATTTAACATAGTTTATCATTATCATTATCATTATTATTATTGGAAAACATGTTTCTATAAGTTGCTTGCTATTTATTTATTGATTTATTAAAAAAAAAAAAAAGAACGCTTCTCTTTTATATCTGGTTGGAATTGTTGCATTATTTACAGTTTAGCGCCTATGCACATGACGACTTATTTACGCGCGTTCGTAGCTCTTAAAATACGATACGAACTCGCGTGATCACACCTCACAATATTGTGGGAAGTACCGAACGAATGTCAACCCACTTTTTCTCTATACAGGGACTGATTGACCAATGCTTTAGGTTTGGTGACATCATTGGTCTATTCATACAATCGACCAGTAATATTACTGACATCTTTATATCTACTAGGCCATCAGATTGCCAGTTGGTTCACAAGTATTTTGATTTTTAATCTAGCGTTGTTGAAATAGACTGTGAAAGTGTGACATCAGGTGGCTTCATTGAGTGAGGTTATACAGTGAAACCTCCATATGCGGACACTTCTACAGTACGGACACTCCCATTTAGGGACACTTTACCGATGTACTGGCACAATACCTATAGTTATATACAGGGTTGGTGGCTCAAGTGTCGCAGTGATTCGAGATCTGCATGTGTAGAAAAGGGACAGAAATAAACGTTTTAAGAACGTGTACTGCCTTTTTGACTGCCCCAAGGTACTACTGAGGTGTCACCGTATACGTTCTTTCTGTCCCTTCTCTACAAAATGTTCGATCTCGAATCACTGCGACACTTGAGCCACCAACCCTGTATAAGAAAAACTATACGGACACGGACACTACATCTCAAGTACCTAGCGGTTAAAATTAAATAAATGCAAAGTAAGCCTAACTTGTTATCTTAACTGATTTTGCAATGTTAGCCTTTTCTGTGAATAAATATTGATTATTTCTTATTTTGTTTGATTGAATTCAATGTGAAAATCAGTGTTTAGTATCACTATGTCTTAAAATGACTCCTCATTGTAACGAATTAACTCTCAAAGAGAACAAGTGCGGTGTTACAAAAAATTGCGGACAATTTATAAATACCCAAGACTTACTTGGCCACAATACTGAAAATTGAAAAGCCTTAAGTATCGTAATTGTAAAGAGTAGGTAGCTGAAGTCTCCCAGAACCTAAAACTCTCTTTTAAGGACACCTCCTATTGCGTACAATATTTTTTTCTACCATGAGTGTCCGCAATAGGGAGGTTTTCACTGTATATGGATGTTTTGGTTTGTTTGGAACACAATATCATAGCAACAGTGTTATCTGACGTCATCACTATTGTAGTCTATACAGTGAAGGATTTAGGCCTAGGCCTAGGCCCACGAGGCCAGGGCCTAGGGCGGTAAAATTTGGGAGGTGACTAAAAATTCAAAATTTTGAGAACAATTTTGATTGCTTTCTGTCTAACTGTTACTATTCAGAAATGTTATATACCGTCTAACACATTTCATCGAGAAACATAGAAGAAACTACAGGTAATAGGACAGTCTTAAGGGTAGATAATCTTACAAATATTCTACGAGTTATCTCTTTTCAGTCAGAGTAAGTCTAGGGCGGCACATCAGAGCGGGCCTAGGACGGCATCACAACCAAATCCGCTCCTGAGTCTATAGAGTGCGTTGATATTGTAGTAGCCAATGACGTCATCTACTATATAATGCGTGTGTTTATTGCTCAAATCGTCCTTTGAATAGTCTGGGCGCCCAAATCGTTTCCACCTCCTGTCAAATGTTTGAGTACACTTCTTTCACGCAATGTTTGAGTACACTTGTTTCACGCTTCTAATCTACTCTGACAGCTTTTTTACATATTCCGGCCGTGCTTCGTTTGAGCGCCCAGAACAATAAAGAAACATACCCAATGGATTCCCATAAGATCAATCAGTCCTATAGAGAGCGGAGCGGTTTAACGGTTCTTGGCCACCGTAGTACCAAAACCAACGTAAACAGTATTATCTAGACCGACGTTATGGTACTACTACCACTACTGTTGACTAGGCTCTGACCAAAAACTCGAAATTACAGTGCGTTTTTTTTTGTATTGCATTGTATTTGCGCGTTTGTCGCAATTCATAAACGTAAGCAAAGGCACATAAGTTGGGATTGCAGCAGCACGTTTTAGTTGCGTTTAACACGCGTGTAAAAAGTTATCGTGTGCATAGACCTTTAAGGCTAGGACTCCATTTGCGATTTCTAAACGTTGTGACCAAAAAATCGTTATTGCAGAAAATCTACAAGTGCACATACATTATTTATGAATAGTTTTCCAATGGATTTCACTAAAGCAGATTGCATAATCGCTCTTTTACTTCGGTTGAGAAGTTATAACGTAACGAAAGCATGGTTATTGCGGTATATATATTCAAGTTTTTCTTTATTAAAAAGAGCAGGTCTCGTTTAGTCCATCACCGCCAGTAGATTTGTTGTCAGGCATTTTGACAACACGTACTTGAGATGTTTTACATAAGGGTTTCACGCTCGTTCGTGAAACGTGTGCTTGTAGTGCGTAAAAATGTTGTTATAGCAGGTTCTTTACACTTTCATCAATAGAAACGAGCGTGAAAAGCAACGGCTTCCTATTATTACTACTACTATTACTACTACTGTTGACTAGTTTATAAATCCATGAATGTGTGCAAAGGTGCTGCGCCTGCACCATATCTCAGTTGCGTTTAACACGTGTGAAAAAGACGTCGTGTACATAGGCCCTAAATACCAGAACTGTGAGTAAACTATCGCCAATGGGTGTATTTATCTTCGGGTTGCAACACGAAAATAAGGCTAGTTGTCATTTTTTAATCGTTGCGATTGTTTAGTCGTATCTGTGTGCCCCTAAAAACAATGAGTTTTATTTTTGCAATCAGAAATCGCAAGTGGATAGGTCTAGTTTTAAAAATTCATATCATTAGTTATATTTTTATAATAAAATTCTCTTGTTCTCAGTACGAGGATGTCGTCCTGGCAAATCTGTTCAAATGTCCGAATCGGAAGTCAGAGGTTTATGTTTAAAATCAAGAGAGATATTTTTACAACAACCTATATTACTTGAATTGGAAGCACCATTAAAGATTTGCGGTATTTATTATTATTATTATTATTTAAATAAATAAATAAATAATAATAATTGAAAATTTCATTAGGCGACATACACGGTCAATATACGGATTTATTACGTTTATTTGAATACGGTGGTTTCCCACCAGAAGCAAATTATTTATTTTTGGGTGATTATGTTG
>JAZBGY010002174.1:0-12904 GCA_037414755.1 Lydus trimaculatus
AGGAATCGCCGTTTTTTCTAAAGTAGTTTTGGAAATCGTTTCCTTCGGTTATTTTGATTTTATTTAGAAAACTAATATGCCTATATTTGCATCTCTTTTTTAACGAGTCTTCTATCCAAATGCGTTTTGTTTTGATTTTCATTTCTTTTTCTGTTGCTAGTGCAAATATTAGCGCCAAAGATGCCTTCTCCATCAATTCTTCAACTTTATGAGAAGTGCACTGTTCAAAATCTCTATAAATACTGACAAAAATAATGACAGTAAATACTGATCGTGTAAGGTACACAAAAATACTGATTGAAATTCAAATACTGATTCAGTATTTTCCATCAGTATTACTGACCGTCTAATGGCCCCTTATTATCAATATCTGTCAGGTCAACAATTCTATTTTTTTTTCTTATTGCTGCGATGGTACGATGCCTGAAAGCGCCAAGTAGAAGAATGCCTAACAGAAAAACGTATGTTTTCATATAGTCTGTCTTTTTTCTTTTTATATTCGTTAAAAACACAAGATAAACATTCTATATTGGGATTTCATTTTAGGATAGCAGCGCCAGGGTAGCAAAATTTTTAACTAGCCAAAAGTACATTGTGTGGTTTATTTTGGATTGTCTTTAATGGTGAAAGAAACGTTTTTTCGCCTCTTCCTTGTTTTATAATTAAAATTTTTGGGTCTTTGTATCTAATTTGTGTTAATTAGTTAGTGGTTATAACTAAATTAACATTTTGAAGAGAAGTCATTATCATTTTCATTCATAAAAGTAGTTTTTGTGGATGTAAACAAGCCGCCTTGTCTGTAGATTATTGTTTAGATTCATATAAAATGTATTCATTTGTTTATCTTTTTTAGTCTTATCAATGTTTTATTGGTTAAATAACAGATTACAATGTGGAACTTACTACTATTTAAAGTTAGGTTAAATTTGCAGTTATTGTCAATCTTATGGCGCGTCTCCACAAGGACACATTTAGCCGGCAACATGCTGCCGGTATGAAATTTCTCGAGTGGGTAGTAGCGCAGGTTGTCTATGTCAACAGTTTCGAGAGCTACCCACGTGTCCGAGCAACACAGTCAACGTTTGCAATCTGTTCCATGCGGGAGCGGTAAATGAAAAAACATATATCAAAGGAATGGTGCAAGCAATGTGTATTCCGTGTAGACGTGTTTTATGGTTAGTTAGTTCGTTGCATGGCGAATAATTGTGAAAGACTCATAATTCTTGGTGTTTTGGTTATAATTGAGCACTATATGAAATATAAAACCCTAAAATATAAGAAAAGAGCAGTATCGGTTATACATATTTTTCTTTTATTAATAAAACACAATAAAATAAACTGCATCACAAGTCGGATCAGCTGATGTATGCTGCCAACTATGGGAAACAAAAGACACAGGGGCACACAATTAAAACGCAAATTTGCGGTGGCATGTATTCCAGTCTAGACAGTACCCGCAAACGTGTTGCAAGCGGTGCTGGCAACGCTTGCACCATGTTGCCGGCTAAATGTGTCCGTGTGGAGACGCGCCTTTACAACCAAATTTTTATCAAGAACATGAATCGACATCATTATTTTATTGAATAATCAACTAAAAAAACAGTTTTCAATATCAGAAATAAGGCCTGGAAACTTTTTTTCTATCAGTGTTAGAGTTACAAGTAATAAACGAATATTTAAACTGATGGTATTTTTTAATGATTACCCTTTTTTCTTAACAGCAAGCATATTATTCCTTATAAATAGATTTAATTATCTACTGAAATGATCATTTATAAGCACGTATTTCCATAAGCAAAACAATTTAACACATCAACATACCACATATTTGATGTAATGTACTTTAGACTGCTTCTCAAAACCAGACGTCGGACACTCTTTACCCGCACCATGCCTTTTTTTTTAAAGTTTCGAGGCCTTTTCTATTACCAACATAACAGATTTTAAATACCTATAAATATTGATAAATATAACCGAATAAATTACAGACACTGGTTAAAGATAGTGGTTTCATTGTAATATCTGCTATTTGATAATAGAAAACCTTATTCTCATCTCATATTGCCATTTTTACAGCGTTTAACGTAACATAAAACTAGAGTATAACTGTTAGGTTGGTGACGAAAAAGGCCTCGAAACGCCAAATTTCAAGTCAAATTTATCTCCTATACTAAAGCATTGAGTGTCCGATCCCTGCTCAAAACCACCACTAGGATGCGTACCGCTGGGCTGCAAATCCCAATAATTATGCATCTAATAGAAGAGAAGTAAAAATCAACAAATTGTTTTGTGTAGAGATGTGGCAACATCGAGATTAGTATCCTGTTTTTAACCAACAGCTGCAAAACGTCAATTATGTCTAGGGATTTGTTTCAGTAATTGTCGCTCTCTTAACTTTGAGATCTATTTAAAATAAAAAATCCTGAAATTTTTCAGTTATGCTCCACAAATCTATGAGCAACTTATTTCCCAATAACACCATATAATTAGAGAGGTATTTGTTCTAAACAATAACAATAAATTTAACCTACAATTTTTCGTAGTAGCTACATTTAGAATGTCGGTGTTTGTCAGTTTTTGGTTAACATACGTCAATACGAATATATGATAACAATTGATAATTTGCAATAATAATAATAACAATACAAATAATAACAATTAATTTATATAATAATTGTATGTAAATACAAGACTGAAAATTTACAGCAAGTTCCACAACTTTGAGTGGAGTATCCCTCCTTTCGTCCTCATTACATGACTGATTTTAATTACAAACAGTTTCTTTAACATTTGTTAAACACGTAAACACCACATATGTGTGTGTGTGTGTGTGTGTGTGTATTGTTAGCAATAAATAATTAATAATCAAGACTGATTTTATAGCAAAAATGGAATCTGGTAAGTGAATATTTAGAAAATCGTTGTTTAATTCTTACAAGACTGTTTTTAGTGCCAAATAATCGCCAACAAATCAAATATCGTACCTTAGGTGATGGTATGGATGATTCATTATTGAATTTAACTGAAAACCAATTAAATTTCCGTATAAACATCAATCCAACTGATGAAACATTAGCATCATTCAAACCAATTGAACCAAAATCAGAAATTATCAAATTAATACCGAAATATGTACCGAAAGAACGTAAACAACCCAAATATCTAATTGGTAAACCAAAAGAACCAAAATTCATACCATATGAACCGTATAAAGCTGCAATAAAACCAATTATACCAAATAAAAATGAAATAAAACCACAATTAATAATAAAACATTCGAAAAATAATGTTGAAATACAAGAATTAGTAAATCAAATGACTGAAATACGTATGACCGAATTAGATAAAGTTAAACAAGCAGCTGTTAATAATGAAGAAATTTTAATATCGAAAAAACAATGGGATGAAGAGAAACAATCATATGAAACAGATATAAAGAATTTACGTGAAACAAATTCACATTTGGAAAATCAATTAAAATTCCAAGCACAAGTTAATAGTGAATTGAAAACATTATTAGTTGCTGCTGTTGGTGAAGATTTAGAAACACGTGTACAACATTTAACTGAAGATAAATTACAATTAGCTCGTGCATTATTAAATTCAGCCAATCATCTAACATCACATCAAGAACAAACTGAATGGTTATCAGGACAATGTGAAGTATGGCGTAGTAAATTTTTAGCATCTAGTTTAATGGTTGAGGAATTAGCTAGATGGAAATCAGCATTACAGACACGTATTAATGATTTACAATTAACAATTAAAAATTTATTAGAAGAACGTCGTAAGATTCATAAGAACAACTTGAAGACTTATTGTTTTTTAAATGGCATCTGTCGGCGTATTGCAAACGATCAAATCCAATCAGATCAATTGAAAGATTGTAATATTGTTGAATTAGCAAATACTAATTGTAGATTAAGTAAAAAAATCGGGGAAATTTGTGAAATCGATAAGAGCTTCACTGAAACGTTATTTGTCGAGTGTTCCAAACTCTCTCAAGTTACATTGATTGAAAAAAACGCTAATAAAGTACAATTAATGTTGTTGTTTTTTATTTAATAACAATTTTAAATTGTTTTATTTTCTAGTTGCTCCAAAATCCGGTAGCTATTTCAACAAAACAAGAAGCAATCTGTAATGCTTTAAGAGGTACAGCAATGTCTTTATCCGGTAAACAAATCTATCTACAACATCCATCCAGTCATGCAACATGTTGTGCACATTGTACGGGTGAAATTGCAGATATTTGATATTAAATTATTGTTTTGTATTTATTGGACAAAATAATGTGTTGTATTTTTTTTTTCAAATTGTTATTTTTGGGGGAATTTAAAATAAAGCCGTTTATCCAACATCAAAGCAATCGATTTTAACCATCTAGTGCATTTATGTGTGCCTTTGAAATTCATATACAACTATCCATTAGTAATTATATCTACTGTTTGATCGTTAAATTTCCGATATTTCTGCTATTAAAGCGGATACATCCGTCCACAAAGCCGTTCGACATAGTCCTTCCCAAAAAAAAACAAAATTAAAGGCTGAGTTACACGGTCCATGGCTCGCCGAGCCACGGACCACACACCGTGTGACATCAGCATGGACTCCGAATAGTTGGAGGGAGTGTAGCCTACCACTTTTAAAGACCAGGGTAGCTTATTCTTTCTAACCGATCATGGGTGAAAAACCAGCAATATTAGAGCAGTTACCGGTCTCGTAGTACAATGTTTTATTAAATAAGCATGCGCAGAAAGTTAGAAAGAGACAACTTGCCCCGGTGCTAATTCTCTGTCCTTAAAACTTGATGAGTACGAAACTCCACCGTTGTCTAACATAGGGATTCGGAGTCCAAATTTGATGGGAATCTGTATAGGCTCCACTTCACGAATGTTTATATCGAGTAAAAACAATAAGTCCACCTTGTATTACGGTGCAGATGGAATTTCACGAAGTTGAGGAACTGGCCGCGTTGGTCCTCGATGGCTCGTGAAGGTTGTCTTTGATCCCTTATGTTATTATTATTATTGTTTTGTGTAAGGTCCCTCACACACGAGCTGTGGTTCATTCCCCACTGTACCTCGGCCTACAAGGCCTTTTGTACACTCGTCAGCACACCTAACTTGGGTTAATTGTCTTCCCCCAATAGTCCCGTCCTTTTGATAAAGTCTAGGATATCGTTTAAGGGAGTACTTTTTATTTCTTCGGGAGAGATGTATTCCCCTCCCAAATACCATGCTCTGAGATCCTTCAAGGCCTCACAGTAGCATAAGATGTGAAGCGAAGTTTCATCTTCCTCTTTACAGGCCCTAGATGTTGGGTCTTCTACAATTCCAATATTATTGAGATGCTTTCTTAGTGCACAGTGACCAGTATACAGTCCTGTGATCTGCATTAGTTGCCTCCTATTTAATTGTAGGAGCTCTTTAGATCTTCTACGGTTTGAAAAATCCAGAAATGTCTTTGACAAGACCATTTCTGGTAATTCCTCCCAGTAGAGTTGGTGTTTTCGCTGTAATTCTTCCCTTATAGCCTCTTTAGCGTCCGCATAAGCGATCCCGCATGAGGGTCCAGGTCCAATTAGAGCTGTTTTGGCGGCCTCTTTCGCCAAAAATCCCTTATGTTAAGAATCGGACTAAATTTTTAAGTTTCTGAGATTATTGACTAGCCTACAAACCACGAACCATACGGTCAGGTCCGACAAGAGGAGAGTACAGCCGGTACAAATTACCGGGGCCCGGAATGGCCCCCGACGTCGTTGTAACTGTAATGTATCGTTATTTTTGGGGCCTGTGGAAGAACTGTACTGGGATCCATGGAAGAATTTTACCGGAGCCCAGTCGGGCTCTTGGTGGCCTTGCATACGGACGCTTTAATACGCTGGTTCGTAAAATGACGCGCCATATCGAGCTACGGATCGTGTAACTAGGCCTTTATAGTTTTGAAAAAGTGCCATATGTTAACCCGGAAATATGCAGGATATTAAGAGATTGAGAGAAAAAAAAAATTGAAAATTGGTTGGATTATTTAAAACTTCCGGTGATCGTATAATAATTCATTACAATCCATTGAATTTATAAATTAGTGACGAGAGATATTGTTGTATTCTTGTCTTAATGGGAATTAGGTCATTTCCGGGATGTATTTTATCTATTTCGTTTGATTTATTAACTATAAAGGTTGTTATTAATAAGCAAAACAAGTGTCCTTTGTATTCATTGATTTCGCTATAACTCTATCGTGTTAGATAATTGCTAAATCGGGCCAAAATATTGTCTACGATTCAATAGTTTGAACTTCCAACATAATTGTATAGTTTTGGTTTATTCAATAGTAACACGGTTTTTAGTCAAAGGTAATTTTATTTTAATTTTACTACTTAGGCCGGCTCCACATATGTTAGAGACAACGTATTGTGAAAGGGTCCAAATAATAGGAGAACCTATGTTAGTTCCGCGCAGAGCCAACATAAACATGAGTAATGTAGGTATTGGCACCTTTATTTCACAACAAATAGATTAAATGAGCGATCGTGTGGATGGGTACGGAATCAGAGTTTTGTCATACAAACGATAAGCAACGGATAGCTCTCAACGTTGGCCCCAACTCTATTTTATTGGAACACGTCTCTTATAATGTCTACTTTCACCCCTATTGCTAACTCTGACTGATTCTGATTCTGAACCGGGAACTACATTTGCATCAAGGAACCCCATCCTTACCCTTCGAAATCATTGTACAGTTGCCAAAAACGGATTTTGAAAGCTTTACTTTGTCCCCAATACTTTGGAATGTAAAATCAGTCTTTTTATATGCGATTTACTAGAGATCTTACGGAAGTTCGAATGGTCCGCGATCAAAAATATTTGTTCATCTTTGTCTAGAGTTGCCAGACGTCTCGCTTTTCCTTGATTGTCTTTATTTAGGGCCTCAAATCACTGTGTCTCAATAAGAGACTCCGCGGAGTAGAGGATGTTGGCTGGCGCTCCTCGACGGGTGAGCTACGTTTAGCTCGGGTACTAGCCTGCATAGCTAGGAGAGGTTTAGATAGGCCTCTGCTCCACCGAAGTGCCTGATGGGCCTACAACCCAGAGGGAAATCGGTAGTAGGCTATGCTTGGCGACGCTGATCGGGCGTTCACGATCCCATGCCCATGGGAGCCGTGTGAGTTGGGCCAGGCTTGGCGGGTATCGCACGTTAAATCTAATTCCTTGTTGTTGTGCCTCAATAAGAGGTTTCTGGACTGTCGAATATCACTTTATCAAAACCTAAGTGACGCAGGTATGGAGGGTAGGTCATATAAAATACCTTTTTCCGATTATGATATTCATTCACATATCTGGCAACCCTATCCATGCCCAAAAGTGTCGTACAATCAAGAAGTGACGATGGCATGGCCAAAAAGCCTGGCGACCTTTTTTGTCCTTACTGTTTTTTTAAACATTGGGAACTGAATATACAGCAGCTGCTACTTTCATAGTTCACATTTGACTATAACTGTTTTAAGTTTCTAAACATAAAAATGAGCAGTTGGACTTATACTCTTAGTTGATTGCAACCAATCTTGTCAGATTCTTTAGTTGATTGTGAGTGTTTGTAATTTTTAAATCAATGTAGGACAATTAGGGACTTCCAGTTCTCAAAGTGCCTTCAATTTTGTTTGAGGCGCTCTAGCTCTAGAATTTAGAATCAACTAACAGTGTGAAACTTACAAGATTGTTTCTATTCCTAAAACATTAATCGGTAAATAGACACGATTATTGCATTCGAAAGAAAATCGATATATTAGATAATACAACTTCATTTTCCACATTTTTCATTTTGATTGTTGAAGAATCTGATTGATTAGGTTTGTAGTTTCTGATTATAGTATAATAGATAATACAGTTTCAAATTTGATGAGCAGCTCATCATTTTAAATTGAACAGTTCTACCGCTTTTGTAAGTGTTATTCTATGGAAGAAGTATGAGGATTTCTAGAAATTCATTTGTAGCGCTAATGGATTAACGAGTAGCATGGTGAATGCCTTGAAGTTCATAAAGCAGTGTTTACACCAGACGCATTTAAATGCTAATATGAATACATTTGAAAGATTTATATTGACGATATACTATTTCAACTCGACATATAGATTTGTGAGGTGCAGCCTATACATATTCACCTCTTATTTCATCACTGTGTCCGTAAGTACGTTATCTATCCTACTCTGTACCCCCTTCCCCCACGTCGCGATGTTTGAGAGCGTTAAAACAACAAACAGCTCTAATAAAACGTATGTAGAGGATTATTCCTTCCTCACTAAAGCTGTAGATTTTTACAAGACCACCACTTGCTCTTGCGTGATCATCTATCCCTATTTTTGATTGAAATTGGAAAGCAAACGATTGATGGATTGTTACATTATTATTTGTTTTTTACAATTGGTAAAAAATCGGAAAGAATCGATAAATACGCAAATTTCCCAAAAAAAAGTTCATTGTTGAAACTGGCTTGTATCATTGATACATTTTCAATTATTTTCCAGTGATATAACAAAAAATAAAGAGAAATATTGTTGTTATTATTCAATATGAAACGTATATTTTCAGTAACTTATCATTTTAAAAGTTTACCTCTATCGTAAACATGCGTTATTCCATTAAAACTATCTAGTTGTCTACATTAGGAACGAGTTTCGCTATGAATATTGTATCAGGTTTTTGTACAATACAAAGAAAATTCAATTCTACTTGTTACAGAACGGTACAAAGTTTTAGTTGTTACTCATACTTTCACCCTATTCGAATATGTAAAGTATGTAATTTAATTATATGTAACAAAACGATGAAATATATGAAAGTTGAGAATTTCCAAATGTTGGAAGGTATCTATGTGTAAGTGAACTTTAATTTACCACCTTTTTATTCGATATCTTTTAGCGACGTTTTATTGATAGTCTATAGCAGGTTTGCCAAAATAATAATAAACAATTTAACTTAAATTTTGTCAGCCTATTAGGGAAGGCATCTATTGTCTCTAATTGTAAGTCACAACAACCAAATCAAAAAAAAAGACAAAGTATACAATGTTTATTTCCTTTGTTACATCTACAGTAACTTTCTTTGACTTAATTTTCTTTGTTTAACGATTCTTTGGAAATTCGCTAGCATATTAATCAAAATTCCAAGTGAGTAAACATTGTAGCACCCAACATTAGTTCCGGTAATGTTTCTACTCTTTGTTCAAGAATTCCTTATGTTTCTATTTCCTGTTATTTTATAATACGAGTATAAGCTATATTTGTTGTTGTCACTACATATTTGAATTGCGATTATTTATTATTCTATTGTAGAATATCTGCTTATACATTGTAAGAATAGGTTAAATACACACTCAGTTTCATACGGAATGCATCACCTAATAAATATAAAGCTGCAAGTTGGATAATTGGCAACTTATTGGTTGATTAGGATGGATCAAACGAAATAAAATTCAGGTTTGTTGCCATAATAATCATTAATAAGATCAAAGAGTAAGAGGAGCCCTTCCTTCCTTCCGCACCTGTAGATGGAGCAGCAGTAGGTCCAAAAGTGCTTCCATAACAGCTATAGCGGTGGTTCCCACAGCCCCAGTTACACCCAGGCGCGCTAATCGTTGCAATTGCTACAGCTTTTTTTGCGTAGTATTAGGGCTTCGTCCACCATACTAGTGATGTATAGGTGATGATGAGTCTTTGGTTGCAGCCTTCATGTTTTCCAAAATAGCTTACGGCACGTCCACAATGTAACCGTCGCTTTGGAGAGAGTCTTATAGACGTATAAATTCCAGTATAGTTTACTATCCAGGATTACTCCCAGATTTTATCTCGCTGCAGAATTCAATAGTTTGTCCATCTCTAGATGAAGCTTTCTCCTTCTTGTGAATGGAACTATGTTGGTTTTGCGTAGGTTGACATTAAGTTACTCCCTCGCGCGTTCTTGCTCTTTATACAGACAGACATTACCAACGAGATAATGGAAGGCGAACATCACTATCAGGTATCTAAAGCAAACTCAGTTGTCACTATGACCATGGTCTATAGAGTCAAACAATTTATCGCCTATCGAACACGTGTGGGTCATGATGGGTCGGCAGTTGAGAAATCTTGCAAGACTCGCTAATTATCCTAGATGAGCTGTGATATGAACTCGAAGCTGCATGGAATGAGATCCTTCAAGAAGACACAAATCATCCCATCCAAAGCATGCCAAGGAGTGTAAATGCTTGCATTAGATAACCTAGTGATGTAACTTACTGTTTGTTAAATATTCAACCCATCAATTCAAAACTTTAATCATTCAGTCATAATTGACTATTTTGCCAACATTTCAAAATCGTAGTTTTATTTGTACTAGATGGTGTATTTCGTAGGAAACTGAATGTAATTTCGTTAAATTCCAGTTTTGTTTTTTCTATAACAGAGAGACAGGTTGTGAGAGTTTTTTGTAGCCTGAAGGTTAGCAAATGAAACTGAATTGTTTGCAGGTCACAAGGTAAAGCACCGGACAGATTTCCCATGAATTCTAGAATTCCCAATTTGTTTAACTATAGTTTTAATGCTAATGCAATAAATGTGCTACAACTGTTATAGACCATTTCTCTAGACAAGCGATTTCATGAGGTATTAGATTTTGATTAAACATCTCCGTTTAAATTTAAGTGCAAACTTTCAAATAACGCCCCATTTCTAGACCATAATAAATGTTGTATTCCCTTTAAAAGAAAAACAAGAAAAACGTTTATTTACAACACTGCTAGTGATTTGAGAGTTCACTTAGAACTAGATACGTATTTGTCTTTAAAAACAAAAAAAAAACAGCAACTCTTAGACTAAATAGATTAACACTAATTGTGTGAAAACGAACAACTGTTACGAGAATAAATTTCGCATGAGAAAAAAATCTCGTTAGAAATTTGCAACAAAGCTTTCTCTTGTTAATATAATTGAGAAAATTGATTCCAACTAACATTGACATTATCTTTTGATGCATAATGTTCTAGTAAGTTAAGTAATTTGCTTAAAACGCCATCACCAGATCATGCCAATCATAAACCAATTTACTCTAACATGGTTAATGTAAATTGAAGGTTGTTTATTTTCTATTATCAATATCTGTACATGAATATTATATGTATATACACAGATATATTATATACTTTAAAATATCATTTTGAAATCATCTATTTTAGATATTCAGCTTGAATGTTCCAATAGTGAGACATTTTACAGTATGCTTGCACATTATCTCACTACATAATATACGTCCAACTTTGTTCATCATTTACGTTGACGCTAATAGATGCGATATGCAACAGTTTGGTGAAGTTCATTTATTTTTCAACGAAAAAAAGTCATTATTTTTTTATTTGTTAACTTAAAAATAAGTAATGGAACAATAGCTGCAACTAGCAAACGTGTAATTTCAGAGCGTCTATTAAATCGACTGTTAAATCTCTTTATATTTTTCGTTTCATCTGATGAAAATTGCAGTCTTTGAACAATTTATCAAATATATCCTTGATGATTTGATAAGAAATCAATGAAATGTAGTTATTTTTGTTTTAACAGCTTTTTTAGATTTTTACAATCTTTTAAATTCTGACAATCATTAGAATTAATGATAAGATGTTTCTTTTATTGTTGAATAAAAACATTAAGAAGATTGAAGTTTTGTCTTTATCTAATAGAAAACTTTTCTGTATTGTACTTGATTTGATAAAATAAATTGAAATGGTAGATTTAAAAATATTGTGTTAATTTAAAAGAGAATGGACGAATTCTGGTGGATGCGCCGAACTTTAGATAATGTCGTACTTGATGCAACAATAGCGATTTGACAGAAGAAGAACGTCAACAATAACTATTCCGTTAATAATGAAGAATAATAGAACATCTATACGGAAGTACGTTTTGTTTTGTCACCATCGTCATAGTCTGCTTAACGGATTAGGCCTTTGACATGTTCTTATTCCACGGTCTGTCTTTTCTTAGGACGTCCTATTTTTCGTCTTCCTTTGGGATTATATTTTCTTGCCATCTTTGGGATTCTGGCCGTGTTCCTTGATTTACTGATTCACTTGAGCTTTTGTTCGTTCTTTTTCCGTATTAAGTAGGTTTTTTTTTTGAAATTTGAACTGGGTTTCTTTGCTACATTTGTTCCCTAGTGTATTTATACTCAATGACATGGAAATTGCAACACCAAAAAGGAGTAAGATTAAAACTTTTATTAATAATGCGTTGGTCCCCCCTATTGGTTACATACTCTCCTACCCTTCGTGGCATCGTTTCTATCAGATGGTCGATTTGCTCTTGAGGTATTGTGTAACAAGCCACTTGTAATTCGTGCTGTAGAGCTTGCAGTGTCTGCGGAGGCTGCAACAAGTTCCTCAGTCTTCTCCCCACAATGTCCCAAATATGCTCGATGGGCAAAAGATCAGGAGATCGTGGTAGCCATGGTAAGGGATTGAGATTATCCTGCTGAAAAGTGGGTCTTCCAACTTCCCACATATCACTGGGCGGTCATATGCATCGGAGGAATACCAAACAATACCTACTCCCATTAGTTATAGCACCCCATACCATAATTCCCACAGTTGGGAGCACATCCCTCACAATAGAAAATTCAACATTGCAACATTCCGCACGTATTTGTCTGATCCTCGTATATCCATCATGCATCCCCAAACAGAACCGGTATTCATTAATCAACACCACTCTGAGTTCCAGTGCAGCCGTAACCTACACCACTTCAAATGTTGTTTTCAATGTTGAGCTGTTAATGGTGACACAAGGTGTGGCCGATTTTGTAATAATCCGATTGAAGAGTTACAGGACGACCTTCGTTAGCTAACAATTGATCGGCAGTTGTTCTGGTACTGGAG
>JAZBGY010002175.1:0-12893 GCA_037414755.1 Lydus trimaculatus
TTTGCAAGTTGACTTAATAAAACGAATTAAAATAATTTGGTTTTAATAAATAAAACCCAAACAGGTATATCCGAAGGTTGAGGGTACCAGTCTTCACAAAAACGGACGTTGGTATGAATGAAGTGGGATAGTTTCAATTATGTCACCAAAAACTATTGGCAGAGCTAACTATCCTTTTACGCTTTCTGAAATCGAATGACCAAAAAAGTGTTTTACAGCCTATGTTTTGATCAAAATTAAAATTAATAAAAAAGAAAAAAAAAATCATCATCTGTTACACGTAATAAACTCTTTGTGTGAGTAATTTGGTGGCCCTGAAAAGGGCCGATTTGAAATTAAAATATTAAATGAATAAAAATAAAACACAAAATTAAATATTATTTTAACAAAATGGATGACAGCTGTTCCAATAGACTTATAGCCTGCCTCATCATCAAATCAAATATCCAGAATAATTGAAATGATGACAGTCAAAACAAATGTTTTGCCTTGGCATTTCAACCCATCAGCTCCATTTGCTATAGTAACTGTCTTCCGTTTAGCATATTTTGTAAATGTTACAGTACCGCTGACAACATTTTCCAAGTATACTTTCGAGACACCTCTGGTCTTTTCGCAAAAAACAGACCATAGATTTTGTTTTGCACCTCCTTTGTACAAAACGGTTCATTCACCGATATCAAAACCCGGGAACATACTGCTCAAAGTGTCAACATTTTATCTTCGCGTCAGTAAGCGTTATAACAATCTTGCTTCAGTTTTAGCACTCATTTCTCAAAATTTTGTGATCTACATATATCTCACAAGACTGCTATCTCTGCGCAAGAAATAGCTTACAGCTGGTTACAAATGTTTGAAGACTACACATTTAGTAAGAGTTCATTAGATCCCTCTAGAGATATTACGAGATATCTTGTCTTGGTAATTATTAGTTTATTGAAATCGCACCCCCAATTTTAATCGCTCTGTCGCAGCAGTTTGGACAGCACTGTCCACACTTGACTGAACAGTCAAACTTCCAAAAGTTTTATTTTTACTGATTTTGAAACAATCAAAAAGTTGGTAATGAACACACCAATCTTCGAAAAACAATTCGGGTTTATTCCATAAAATGTGATGTGCTGCTTTCAGATGATCATAATTTGAACATAATTTCGGGTTTAAATGTGGCGCATACGTTGAGCGATATTTAAGAATTTTTAATAAATATTCATACAATCCTCTAGCTTTGTGTATGTAACAAATCAGCGAAATAATTGAAATAACTGTCGCATGTAGATGGTACGATTTAAGAACGTTTGTTTCATTCATTGCTAATGCTTGTATAGCTAGTGTTAGATGTACACCAGCTGAAGCTGTATAACTACAAGGTATTTCTATTAGGAATATCGCGATTGTTTTATAAACTGTATCCAAATAAATTCTAAAAATAATAATAATAATAGTAATAATAATAATAATAATAATAGCGATAATAATAGGGTCTTACTTATGTTGCCCATGTTTGGAAATTGATCTCAAAATTACGTTGTGTAATGTTGCACGATAGCGTTCATAGAACTTTTGACCTTTTCCATTCAAATTAGCAATTTTGACATTGTATTGTCCGTTAAGGTGGAAGATTCTGTGAAAATTATAATTTGTGATTTTTTCTGACAATTATAGTCCATTTACTTTAATGAAATCTTTATTTTGTTGTCCGATTTCAGGCGCGTGTACTGACTATGTATACACGCTGAAATAACTGAAACCTCTCTGATAAACTTTTTCAGAGTTTTATAAAAAATTAAATTCTATTTCATTATAATTTTTTTTTTTTTGGTTTGGGAAAAGATCTCATTAAAGTACACACACTATGTTTGCTGTTTGTTACCTTGGAGTATCGAATATTAAATGATTCCCATTTCGATCGACAAAATATTGACACATTCGGTTACCCAATAGACTCTGTGACAAATCATCAGAGTCTATCAATTTGATTATTAAATCAAACATATCATCAGGTAATTCAGGTAAGATATTTTCAAAACCCTTGACAAAACATAATGTCATCTCTTCTAAAATCTTATTAAGGCCTCTTGAATGTTGGTCAGAGATATCCACAAAAAGACCCACTTCTAATAAAACAAGAATCTGAAAATAAAAATTCGGGATATAAATATATGTAGACAGTTTCATATAATTTTGGAAAACACGAGTAACTGAGTTAATGCTATGTTTGTGTAATATTGCAGATAAAAACCGAAATTTACCATTTCTTTCAAAATTTCTTTATCACAGTACGGCACCATGGATTGTATACATCGTTCTAAACTTTCTGCACTTGTTCGATAATAATTATCCAACTTATCATCTTCTGGTAATAAACTCATGCAGTACATGTGTAGAAAACGATCAGCAAATTTTGTATTGAAGAAATGCCAATTTGTTGATGCTTCAACAATGAGCATTACGTTAAATATTCCTTGTGTTATTGTTGGATTTGTTACGAATGAATCTTCAAGGAAACCTTTCAGAAAAAAAAAAATCAATGAAAAAAAACAAATCAAAGCGCTGAAAAATTACGTAAGATCTCATCGACAAAGGGAGAAACATCTTCCGAAAACTGCAATGCGTGCTTTAACATTTCGCTACAAAAGAAATGATTTTCCCACAGTTCATTTTCAGTATAAAATTGAAATATTGCTTGTAAAATTGTAAGGTGGTGCTTTTCAGACAGACGATACAGTATTCTATCAAATATTAACACTGATTTACGTGCTTCACGTCTGCGAAATAAAACAAACATGAAAATTTACGTGATGGTCACATGATGAATTTACAGGTAGTTGTTACAGTTTCAACGAATAAAAATCCAGGATTCTTCATTAATTGAAACTGTAAGAGTCAGTAGAATTTCTTTGGCAAACTACATTTAGTTAACGTTCACCTAACGTTATTGATATAGATATAATTACCGTTGTTTACGATTTTTGGATTGGAAGGTATTTAAACATAGAACAAGATGATAACAACAAGTAAGGGATGTCAATGCCATCTGGGTCACTACTGACGAATCAAAATCGTTTATGTTTGAGGCGTTTGTCATCAATTTCAATATTTTCAAACCTAAAATTTGAAACAAATGATACATTTCGAAGTTTTAATGATTGAAACTAACAATGCAATTGATTGGAATGGAGGAGATCACAGTCACTTATCGGTGATAAACAGTATTCTGATAATTCAGTTTTATATGAATTCAATTCATCGTTCGAAAGGTGTTTACTTTCATTTTTCTTGAACCAACCAGTACGTTGTTTTCTATTCGAAATTAAGGTTTTACCGTCAACTGGAACAAAATTTTGGAGTTAAATTATGATACAGCATTACGGAGTGATATTCAGGTCAGTTCCAAGCAAGTCTGGATATTATTCGTGATCTCGGTTCCTGACTTTCGGAATCCAATGAACATGACTTGATTGGAATTGAACTTTATAACAGGAATACGATTGAACTGCTTACTGTTCAATATTGTTGAATGTTTTGGGCATGTTTCGCTTGAAGCTTTATTTCCCATTGCGAATAAACTTCAGTTCAGGGAAACGGCTATTTATTTCTGTTTTCTTTTCGTTTTTTGTATAAGTTTATGGAATTATTGAAATTCGAAATAAATTCACAAAATATCGAACCAGAAAATTAATTTGACATAAGGACTGTCAAAAAAAAAATCGTCAATTTTCTTATAAGTTTTCTGCTAATTATCGTACCAAATTGGTACTCCCAATATTGGCACTATTCTCTTTGTCACTTATGACACCAACTTCTTGAATAAAAACTCAAAAATGTGTATCAAAACACAAAAAAATACGGATCGAAATAACTTTCGATGCTACAACAGTAACAAAAGCTTATTTACTGTCTTATTGCCTTGGAAACGGGACTCGAATATTAAATAATTTAATTTGCAAATTGGATATATGACTTTTTGAATAGTTCTTCGGATGGCAGTGGTAGTCTAACTTTAGCTGAGTATCATTTGTGTCATTCACAATTTCGATTAGCATTCAGGCAATGTATTCTGAAAAAAATATATTCTAATTTTGACTGCTTGTTCTGTTGAAAGTGATGATTCACTCATAATTGCTGTTGTAATTACTTTTCTTCATTTAATGTTTAAATGCCTTCGTGTTCTGTCTTTTTGTGTAAGGATTGATAATTAATTATTGAATCAACAAAGTAGGAGGGCCCATCATTGAATATTTCTTTATTTATTGTGAATACACATACTTATACATAATTCATCGATCTAAACCTTCTAGACTAACCTCCCCATAAACTAACGAGTGTCTATTTCGACAATATCTACACGAAAACGGAACAACGACGAAAAACACAGGGAATAATCTACCATATACCATTACGTATAAGAGAGATTGTTGCCAAAAAAGGAACAGCGAGAAATAGATGGCAGAAAAGGCAAAACTAAATAGACAAAGGTGACAATAGGCTATCACGAGAATTAAAATCTGTTCTTTTCAGACGTAGATATATTCATAATCAACTTATCTAAAGAAGATCACTCCTTGGAGAAACCAACTACAAACTTCAAGAGACCAATGGTCCATGTTTCACCCATAAGAAAAAACGACAACAGATGGAGTAAAATTGGCAAATGTGTCCGTGTGGAGACGCGCCTTTAGATTAACATATATTCCAATAGCATGGAAATCCACTCCGATAATCCTGATGCATAAACCTGGAAAACCAGCGCACAGAGTCATATCGTACACCTATGGATCAGTGGTCGGCACTTCGATTTTCTAGTGAGTATTTTTGTTAGCATACATGTGTATTTCGTAAATTTTATTATATCATTTTTGTAAATATTGTATATTTTTATAGATTAGTTCAATCAATTATGTAAAATTGGAAAGTGCTAAGCCGTGAATGGGTAATTAAAATGAAGCCCGCGGGTATAGGATGGCCGACCACTGCAGTATTGATCAATAATCATGCTACCATTTATATCCAAAATTTTTGAATGTATTTTGCTTAAATGAATTGAAAAAGATGTAAACATATATACAACGCTTTGAAAATAGTTTCTGACAAAGACAATAGTGGCAATATTAGGAGCTGGGAGTCTCAATTTGGTACACGCAGAGTCTATTCAACGTTGGGGCCAACGACGTTTGTCCAATCTGTGTACCAACCAATTAATTAAAGTTAATTCGAATGTGTGGAGCCGCCCTAACAATTGTGATGTGCTCTAGGTTGCCTATATTTCATTTTAAATTGTTGTAAAAGAGGAAAGCAGTCGTTAAATCGACACTGAATTTGCATCAATTAGTGATCGTTTTTCTTGAATAATCAAGAATCAGTTAACCGCATTAAGGTAAGGAAACTCTAAAATTGTGTATTATTTTAATAAAAGGAATAAAAGGAAATCTAACGATAATATAAATTCATAATACAACCGTACATAACCTTAAATATTTCAACTTTCCGGGTAATACCAAAGATAAGGGACCGGACGTCCCGCTTTTAGGTGAATGTTCAAAAATGTCCCGCTTTCCGCTGACAATGAGTCTTCAAAAATATCCCGCGTTTTCTAATAATTTCACTATTTAATTGAGACTCGTGTGAAAAAAACAAATTTTCCTATTGTAAATTATGAAAAAAAAAATGTATTAAAAGGTACAAAAACATCTCTACGGTATAAAAGTTATCTAGTTTCAAATTTTAATATCTTAATTGATCAATTCGCTCAATTGGCTCTTTGGATATCTGGTCTATCTGTTTACCAAAGAGAATGAAAAAAGAGTCCTGGACTTGGATCCAAGGAGACGGGCATATTTGTACGCACCAAAGTAGTTAGTAAACCACTGTTACTTATTCCTATTTATCGCCAGAAATCAATCAATTTCGAATTATTATATAAATACAGACGGACACATTTAGCCGGCAACACAAGTCAACAGAGTTTTGATAGCTACCCACGTGCCCAAGCAACACAGTCAACGTTTGCAATCTGTTCCATGCAAGAGCGGTAAATGAAAAAACATCAAAGAAATGTTGCAAGCAATGTGTGTTCCGTGTAAGACGTGTTTTATGGTTAGTTAGTTCGTTGCATGGCGAATAATTCTGAAAGACTCATAATTCTTGGTGTTTTAGTTATAATTGAGCACTATATAAAATATAAAACCCTAAAATATAAGAAAAGAGCAGTATCGGTTATACATATTTATCTTTTATTAATAAAATACAATAAAATAAACTGCATCACAAGTCGGATCAGCTGATGTATGCTGCCAGTGGCGGACTGGGTAAGCTGGACAGCCCTGGCAAATCGATATGAAAAGGCCCCCTCCTACATATTTGCAAATACATTGTTGTAAATTCTTATATGATTTTATTTTCAATTTTTATTTAAATATTTCTTACACATGTTTTTAAAACCTTCTATAGGCCCCATAGGGCTCGGCCCACCGGGCAATTGCCCGGTGTCCCGGCGGCCCAGTCCGCCACTGTATGCTGCCAACTATGGGAAACAAAAGACACAGGACACACACAATTAAAACGCAAATTTGCGATGGCGTGTATCCCAGTCTAGACAGTACCCGCAAACGTGTTGCAAGCGGTGCTGGCAACGCTTGCACCATGTTGCCGGCTAAATGTGTCCGTGTGGAGACGCGCCTTTCCATCGCTTCTTTTACTTCAATTTTATCATATAAATTTGATTACAAATTTTAATATTTAGTTGTACCTCTTTTGTTCTTGACAACAACTAAGCATCTTCGTTGCATAGAGTCAACCAGTTGGTTATGTTATACGTTTCAACAGGTACAGAGGCTCATTCTACAAAAACTACATCCCATAATTCTTCGGCGCGTTTTTGGGCTTACAATATAACGGCAACCTTAACATCACTAACGATAAATTTTCTATTGGATTTAGCATTCCATGACATTGATTTGGTTAGTCTGAAACTACATATTATTGGGATTTCATCGTCGCCCCATGATAACATAGCTTTTTCAGGAATGTTGAGATATTCTACTTGATTCATGATGGAAGGAATTCTATATATATATGGGCCCAGTACCTTGGTAGGAATAACAACCCCAAACCATAATTTTCTCACATTCCGTACGTGATGCTCTTCTGACGTATTGCCGACGACCTTTAGACCCAAAAAGGACAATTTTAGTTTCGTCAGTGTTTTTATTAGATTTCGCTCAATTTCTGAGCAATGCTTTTTTTTTATTTCAATATAACGAAAATGTTTTTCAACTCTTCAAAGTAAGATACTTACCTTACGATCACATTAACGTTAATTGATTATAATCAAAGATATTCGAAATAATGTCTTTTTTTGACAACAAAATACTCTTAAAATTAAAACCACAAGCGTGAATCGGCCCTAACAGTTTTGCTTCCGGTGAGTTGCAGATCGTTTACTAGTAGTTTCTGCATATTTTAATATATTATTGGTATTTTTTTTTTAATCTAGCTTTAAATTATCGATTGTTATTTTTTAGAAAATGATTCCATCATCTGAATGTTTAAAAATATTGAAATGTGCTAGTTGCGACCAATTACTGTCATTGTTTCCTATTTATATAACGAAAAATGAGGAAAATCAACTGTTATCTATATGTGGTCGTTGTCAAGTACCTGATGATGATGCAAAAAAATATATAAGAGATGAAATCTATGAAGCTCTAGCAAAGACGATTTTATTCCCTTGTATCAATAGAGAATCTGGCTGTATGGAAGATTTCCTACCAGAAGATGTAAAACAACATGAATCAATCTGTTCTTATCAACTTAAGAAATGTGTTTTTGATAAAGAAAACAAATGTAAATGGAAAGGACGTTTTATTGACCTAATGGATCATTGTAAATCAAAACATAATGATTTAATTTTGGAGGATAATGAATTTGAGATTGAAACAAATAAAGAAAATAATGATGATTTAAATATTTTGCAATATGGAGATGAAGTTTTTATCTTTAAACATAATTTTGATCAAATTACAAAACGTTTCAAATGTTCAATAAATCCATTGGGTTTTGATAAGAGAACGAACACATACTATGGCCAACTTAATCTTAAAAGTGATGAATGTACGATAATACACGATTTTCCAGAAATTGATTTCAATGAAAATAATTCCAAATGTCTTGATATAAATATTGAAAATATGATGTCAAATGTTATTAACAATCCCAGCATGGTAATAGGAATGATAAAAATAGCTAGTACAAAGGAAGAGCTAGGTTTGAATTATGATGTTAATCTACCTGAACTAAGGTGCTCTGTATGTTCTGGAATTTTATATCCGCCTGTATATCAGTGTACAGATTATCATTATGCTTGTGTGGCCTGTAAAAATAAAAATTGTGCTGCTGTAGGATACGCTTCTAGACAATGTAACACATTATCAAAAATCAACGACGCCTTAAATTTTATCCATTATCAATGTCCATATGGTTGTGAATCCTTAATAAAAGGATCTGATCTCGAGATTCATTATAATACTTGCCGATATCAGCCTTACAGTTGTTTGTTAAAAGAGAATGTTGATTGCAAATGGAAAAACTATCGAAAAGATGTTTTCCAACATATTTTCCAAGAGCATAAAGGCAACACTATGAAAATTAATCAAATTATCTCGTTACCAATCAATATTAACTCAAATGAATTGAAACAGTATTACAGATTTCTTAAATATTCCGGTAATTCATTTAAAATAGTTTTTCAGTATCAATACCCATATATTTTGTATAAAGTTGAAACTATCGATTCAACAGAAGAGAGTAGTTGTTTGAAATTTGAAATCACAATGTTTGATAAAAATAATACGAAATTGTTATCATTTAGAGAATCTTGTTCTGAGCTATCATTTGTTACAAAATACACTATAGAAAGTATTCCTTGTGTATGGTTACATTTAGACCAAATTAAGAATTCTGTACTTGATAACGTTTTATCATTTAAAGTAAATATTTTGAAATAATCATTGAGTTTCTTCTTTTTTGTAATCGGTATTATAGTATTTCGCTTTATTTTGTAATTTCATGCAGTTATTTCTTGTACCTCAATAAAGAATAATGAGAAAAAAATACTAATTTTGGTTTATTTCCACTGATAAAATACCTGTAATCTATGAGATAATAGTTGTAGCAAAATTGTTTACAGATCAAAGGTAGATGGTCTTCCACTTTATCAAAGTAGTTCTAGGTAACGTATTTCATCTTCAATGTATGGTATATTGCCGCATTTTCTTGCAGGGTCTTATTGCTTACATCCCAGGGTAATTTTCGATTGTACTCTGGATTACTTTTTTATTTGAGTTTATTGTGTATCCCATATAAGCAGATTGATTTAGTAATACATTTATGAAGTATTTGTTTATTTTTGGTTGAGAATTGCGACCTTTTACCGATAAGCCAGTTTATTTGGCTTATTGTTAGTTTAACGTTGATTTGTTCTTATGTGTGGCCTCCATGTCAAATTCATAATTCTTAGGTATTAAACGTGTTCATTTACAGGTAATTGCACTTTATTGATTATTATATTTGGACAATCAGTGGCATAGGAATAGAGATCGATGGGATATCACTACTACAGAATTTTTTTGTCGGCAAATTATTAACTCAACACCCACCTTTCAATCGTTGTTAAGACTTGATTTAAATTCTGCTACCCACCGTAGCTACTTTACTGAAACGGCTTTCCGATAATTGAGATGATTTGGATTCAGTCATGTCTGTAACAAGGCTAAACAGTGAACCTCACGAGGTGAAAATTGCCTATTTTGATAATTTTTGGTCTGTAGGTAGAGGGACACGTGTTTTGCCATTGGTGCTTATATTAAAGTTTAAGGGAGAATAAGGGGGTTATAGTTCACCCTGCAAAATCAGTTTCTTAGAGATATTTCCAAAACGGCTTCAGATTTTGTGATAATTCAAAAAACCAAATACATAGTAGAGGCGTCCAGTGGTTATTATATTACAAGAATAACATGTTTTGTATTTTGTTTGAAGGTGATGCTATAAACAATTATTTTATTATATTTTTTTCCGGTTTTTTATCCCTTTCTACCGTTTTTGGAATTTTTTATATTTTTGATAATAATGGGTACGTAGTTATTAATAAAATTTTGAGTATGAATTCCGATTAAATGTAATGGTATAAAATTTTAATTTGCTGTTTATTTCAAACAACATTAAACGTACTTTCAAATGATGTATCATTTAATGCTCTTGGTAAAAAAATGCAACCCTGCAACATAGAAATGATTTGTTGCATACTTCACACACTATACACTACCTAGATGTACTAGATATAGGCAATTGTTATGAAGGTCTATCACGTCTTCGTCATTGTTATGATTATTATGTGGTGGTTGTGGTGTATCGACGACTTCGTGAATATTGCTGGTTTGTATTTGACAATTTTACTCCATCTGTTGTCGTTTTTTCTTATGGGTGAAACACGGACCATTGGTCTCTTGAAGTTTGTAGTTGCTTTCTCCAAGGAGTGATCTTTAGATAAGTTGATTATGAATATACCTACGTCTGAAAAGAACAGATTTTAATTCTCGTGATAGCCTATTGTCACCTTTGTCTATTTAGTTTTGCCTTTTCTGCCATCTATTTCTCGCTGTTCCTTTTTTGGCAACAATCTCTCTTATACGTAATGGTATATGGTAGGTTATTTCCTGTGTCTTTCGTCGTTGTTCCGTTTTCGTGTAGATATTGTCGAAATAGACACCCGTTAGTTTATGGGGAGGTTAGTCTAGAAGGTTTAGATCGATGAATTACGTATAAGTATGTGTATTCACAATAAATAAAGAAATATTCAATGATGGGCCCTCCTACTTTGTTGATTCAATAATTAATTATCAATCCTTACACAAAAAGACAGAACACGAAGGCATTTAAACATAAATGAAGAAAAGTAATTACAACAGCGATTATGAGTGAATCATCACTTTCAACAGAACAAGCAGTCAAAATTAGAATATATTTTTTTCAGAATACATTGCCTGAATGCTAATCGAAATTGTGAATGACACAAATGATACTCAGCTAAAGTTAGACTACCACTGCCATCCGAAGAACTATTCAAAAAGTCATATATCCAATTTGCAAATTAAATTATTTGATATTCGAGTCCCGTTTCCAAGGCAATAAGACAGTAAATAAGCTTTTGTTACTCTTGTAGCATCGAAAGTTATTTCGCTCCGTATTTTTTTGTGTTTTGATACACATTTTTGAGTTTTTATTCAAGAAGTTGGTGTCATAAGTGACAAAGACAATAGTGCCAATATTGGGAGTACCAATTTGGTACGATAATTAGTAGAAAACTTTTAAGAAAATTGACGATTTCTTTTTGACAGTCCTTATGTCAAATTAATTTTCTGGTTTTATATTTTGTGAATTTATTTCGAATTTCAATAATTCCATAAACTTATACAAAAAACGAAAAGAAAACAGAAATAAATAGCCGTTTCCCTGAACTGAAGTTTATTCGCAATGGGAAATAAAGCTTCAAGCGAAACATGCCCAAAACATTCAACAATATTGAACAGTAAGCAGTTCAATCGTATTCCTGTTATACAGTTCAATTCCAATCAAGTCATGTGCATTGGATTCCGAAAGACAGGAACCGAGATCACGAATAATATCCAGACTTGCTTGGAACTGACCTGAATAACACTCCGTGCCATAACGCTACACATATCTAACTCCAAAATTTTGTTCCAGTTGACGGTAAAACGTTAATTTCTAATAGAAAACAACGTACTGGTTGGTTCAAGAAAAATGAAAGTAAACACCTTTCGAACGATGAATTGAATTCATATAAAACTGAATTATCAGAATACTGTTTATCACCGATGAGTGACTGTGATCGGCTCCATTCCTATCAATTGCATTGTTAGTTTCAACCACTAAAACTTCAAAATGTATCATTTGTTTCAAATTTTAGGTTTGAAAATATTGAAATTGATGACAAACGCCTCAAACATAAACGATTTTGATTCGTCAGTAGTGACCCAGATGGTATTGACAGCCCTTACTTGTTGTTATCATCTTGTTCTATGTTTAAATACCTTCCAATCCAAAAATCGTAAACAACGGTAATTATATTTATACCAATAACGTTAGGTGAACGTTAACTAAATGTAGTTTGCCAAAGAAATTCTACTGGCCGTTACAGTTTCAATTAATGGAGAATCCTGGATTTTTATTCGTTGAAACTGTAACAGCTACCTGTAAATTCATCATGTAACCATCACGTAATTTTTTATGTTTGTTTTATTTCGCAGACGTGAAGCACGTAAATCAGTGTTAATGTTTGATAGAATACTGTATCGTCTGTCTGAAAAGCACCACCCAATAATTTTACAAGCAATATTTCAATTTTATACTGAAAATGAACTGTGGGAAAATCATTTCTTTTGTAGCGAAATGTTAAAGCACGCATTGCAGTTTTCGGAAGATGTTTCTCCCTTTGTCGATGAGATCTTACGTAAGTTTTCAGCGCTTTGATTTGTTGTTTTTTATTAATTTTTTTTTTCTGAAAGGTTTTCTTGAAGATTCATTCGCAACAAATCCAACAATAACACAAGGAATATTTAACGTAATGGTCATTGTTGAAGCATCAACAAATTGGCATTACTTCAATACAAAATTTGCTGATCGTTTTCTGCACATGTACTGCATGAGTTTATTACCAGAAGATGATAAGTTGGATAATTATTATCGAACAAGTGCAGAAAGTTTAGAAGGATGTATACAATTCATGACGCCATACTGTGATAAAGAAATTTTAAAAGAAATGGTAAATTTCGGTTTTTATCTGCAATATTACACAAACATAGCATTAACTCAGTTAC
>JAZBGY010002176.1:0-12891 GCA_037414755.1 Lydus trimaculatus
ATTGGTTTAAAAAGTAGGTGTGGACTGGAGGTGTGTGACTTAAATCACATACATTTTATAATACATATGACGTCATATTGTAGAATTCACCATTTTGATTTGATTATGTCTTAAATAGAGTGATATCGATTAATTTTTTTCCCAATAAATTTTTCTTAGAACAATTAAAAAGAAAAAAAAACATTATTGATATCGCTTGATTCGTTATCAACTGATAACAATATACCTTTGCTTAATAATAATAATAAAAACACATTAAAAGGTGATTAAGATGAAATGATCATTAGTACAAGGTTATGATTGAAATTTGTTATAAATAAAATTGGAAAAAAAAGATTTTGATGATCGATTATTTTTTGTATTATTGCTGATGGATAAATAAAATTACCTACAAGTCTTTTTCACTATTGTGAGGTCATGTTTTTATGTCTGTTACTATCTATACTTTCAAATATTGTATAGAAACACAAATGGGGAAAAAAACGGCTTAGCAATAATTATTGTTGATATTTATTTAAATTGAAAGAGTCTGGTGGAAATCTACATAAAATACTACTAATGACTTAATTTTAATAAAAATTACTTTAAGGGTTATCTATTTAGGATTAATTACTTTTTTTATATATTTTTGTTAACTTCCTGACGACCTTTATATAAAGTTACTAACTTTAATCAAAGTCATTAGTTTATTTAAAAAAATACGACATAATCGATGTAAAATTCATAAATATTCCATTCTATTTATTTATTTTTTTCTGTCGCTTATAATCTTCCATTTCAATTGTTAAATTACTGTTATTTTTTTTTAAATCAAATAAAAAAAACATGCAAGTTTCTGATGAAATTAATTAACCGATTACATACTGTTGACACGATTGGCATTTAATTTCTAATCAAGTTATTGTTTTATCGATTTTTTTAAACAATTTCTTTTATTTATATTGAGAAAAACATACAAATTTCCCTTTCTATATTTAATGTAAAATTCAATAAAAATCAAATTGGATTTTCCAATAAATATATTGACGTAGTAACTGGCCTAAATATCGTTGAATCCATCAATTTTTGTTGTTTTTTATTATTATTATTATTATTAAACAATTGTTTTAATTTAAATTAAACTATTATGTAGATAGGTGCACAGATAAATAACCACTTGATATTTTAACAAAATCTATTTCTATCCTAGTGTTTTTTTTGTGACGTAATATTAACACTTCAAATCAAGTCCAACAACTAAATGTATACTTTTTATAAAATTTAATTAATTGAAAAATTATAAAAATTAATTAGTCTGGAAATTTTAGATATTTCTATGGAAAATCTTTACGTAAATAGATAAATAAAAATCTAACTGATAAATATAAATGTTTATATATGCAAACCAACATATTCCTGTATATTCAGGTTTAAATTAACAATAATTAGTATAATTATAATAAAATCTGGTTATTGTGAGTGAATTTATATCAAAATTTATGAAGTTCAAAAAAATTTATTCTGCAAAAAAAAACATATTTCGTCAAAAAACAGGATTACAAAGCAGAAATTATTTGTAATAATTTGACCATAAATAGACAAATAGTAAAAAAAAAATCATCTACTATCTTTATCATAACCATTATGATCTATTACAAATTTTACAAGTAAGACAAAGATGAGATGATATCCCACAGAAGTCTTTTTTATGAATTTTCAAATAATTGGGAGTTTTTAATGAACAATTCAGATTAAAACAGCCTATGTGGGAGTTAAATTGAACCCGCATCCATAGAATCTTGTTTAATAAAATTGTAAAAAAGGCCCATAGATAGACAAATGGTAAAAAATTCATCTACTATCTTTACCATAACCATTATGATCTATTACAAATTTTACAAATAAGACAAAGATAAGATGATATCCTACAGAAGTCTTTTTTATTATTTTCAAAAAATTGGGGTTTTTAATGAACAATTTAGATTGAAACAGCCTATGTGGGAGTAGATATAAATTTGAATTGAAGTCGAAACGGCACCATTGGATTTTGTTTAACTGTAAAAAAGGCCTTGGACTTTCGTGTTTTTTTCTTATTCTACAATTTCACGCATATCACAATTAATGTTTATAATAAACGAACACTTTTTATATAACATCGATTTGCAAATAAATGCTTGAAATTACAAGAAAAATTAAGTCTACAGATAGATAAAGGTTTGTTTGGATTTTGTAGTTGTATGTAGTGAAACATGTTGTAAATTAATAAACTTTTAACATCAAAAACAAAAATGCTTGATTTATAAGGTTTTGTCGTAGTGTCTCGTCAAAACTATTAAATAAACAATTGTGCTTTTTTTAAACAAAAAAAAATAATAAATATTCAACGTTTGCTAACAAATAAATTAAATAAGTCAATAATTAGACAAGCCAAGAAAAAAAAATTCCACTATTTTCCCAATAGTAATTTAGAATCAATTAGGATTTAAATTTATTTTCTAATAAATTATTGTTTACGTGACAAATGATTTTCCTCAAAATCTCACCGCCAATCCAAATATTTATTTACAATAATAATAATAGTAATAATAACAGAATTGTTTAAATTCAAATGGGGGGGAAAAGCAAGGTTATTTTAATGGTTTATAGATAATACCATCAAGGTCTATCCGAAAAACAATTAACAAAAATTTACAATAACGCAAATATTGCAGAAATGCAACAATTATACACCTCACCTTACCAAGATAATTATTATCACAAGTAGGCCAAACCACAACTGATAATTATTAATTATAATAACAAACAAATAAACAAAAAAAAAACACACAGAAAAAGTTGGAGATTTTGGAGAAAAATCACCACAGAAAAAACACAAAACACAGAAAAGATTTATTGAAGACGACAAAAAAAAAAAAAAAATCAAACATAACATAAATTAACAAAATGACTTTTAATTATGGTAAAATTATTATCTCAATTATTTTACCGGTTATAATGGAACATTTATGAACAAAAGAAGAAAAAAATTAACGAATTAAAACAAAAAAAAATCAGTTTTTATCAATGTAGGTATTTACATTAGTTTAAAAGGCCTTCAATTATTAATTATTTTAAGTTTCAAATTAATAGAGAGTAAAACCACAATTTTTGATCTATCGAGAGAAAAAACAAACAAACAACGTAAGTATATTTATTTTACCTACTATTTAACAATTTATTTAAATAATAACAATACTATTAATAAAATATAGAGAACTATAAATACACATTCGTATATATGGTTGCCTATAGTGTAAATAATACAAATTATTTACTTTATGTAATTTTTGTGGAATTTTTTTTTTAAGGCAAATTCACCTGATTTACATACAATTGCAACAAATTAAATTGTAAATTGATTGATTCGTATAGGGCTTCCTTCTATTTCAATCATATAAATGATAGTTGATTGCGACATTTTCCGACATCAATCAATCAATCAATCAAATTTGTTTTAATTTTGAAATTTTCTCAGATTTCATCGTTTTTCCGGCCCTGTGGTGTCATAATCATTATATACACAGACATACGTCAAAACAGAGGAAATTATAAAGTTTGGCAGATATTCAAGAACTAAATATAGAAAAAAAAACTAATAATTTTTCACTAAAAAAAAAACAACTGTTTCCTACATTGATTCGAATTTACTTAGAAATTATCAATAGATAAACTATAACAAAAAAAAATTGGAATGTTTTTCCAACATGACGTCACATGTCTACTATATAATTAATAATAAATCACATAAACGAGTCACGAGTCACGAGTATCAAAAGAAATGCGTGCGTGAAAAAATTATTTTTTTTTTTAAAATTATTTATAGAAATATCATCAATATTAATGATAACATTTACCGGAAATGCGGAAATATAATTTCTTTTTATTGAAAATTTTTGTTATCATTGCCAAATTAAATAGGCTAAGGTTGAATTACCTTGTTCAGGGTCAATAATAGCACATAACTTTCTATAAATTTTAATTCAATTGTTTTTCCTTAAAATTTAATTAAACAATAATAGATGACGATTTTAATCCTTATCAATTATTGTGTAAAATATAAATAATTTATTTGATTGTTTTTTATTATCAATAAAAGCGGAATTTAAGTAATTGCAGAGAAACAATAGATATTTCCTGTAATTCTCTCCCTTTTATTGTGCTTTATTAAACAATACGTAGATATAGCAGACAGTCTTTTTTATAACAATTTATTGACGATAATAGAAAAACCAACAATTTTGCCATTTAATTTCTATGCAATTAATAGAAAATTCACAAATTGACCCACAAAAAGAAGATTTGTTTTTTCAAATATTGCGCAATCATAATGTAATCATTGTTTTTCTACATTAAATCAAATAATTGAATGATTATTGTTGATTTTGGTGGGAGAAAATGGATTAGAAAAATTTCAAAAAATTATGTAATATTTGGATATTTGTTAGCAAGCAATTGAAAAGGGTATTGGCCCCGCATTTCACTACCAAGTGAGTCGCGAATACTTGGAAAAAATCGTGAACGACGTGACGTTCTTCACATCGTGAAAAATAATTTTTGAATCGTAAATTTTCATAAATTTGCCAAAAAAAAAGCAAAAATAACTCAATAGAAAAATGAAAAATTGTGTCGACTATAAATAAATGGGAACATATTAATTTTAAAGCTGGAATGTTATACTTGGGACCGGCTTTTCTTCCATTCCTAAATCTTAATTTCAATATAATCTTATAGTCTGTTAAAATAACTTAAGAAATTCAGTAAAATAATAAAAATTAGTTCACTATAAAAACAGCAGCAAAACTTGATGGAAGTGGTTAAATATTGCCACAATAAAAAAATATTAGAAATTTTCCATGGCGACAACTTCACTCCAAACTACCTACTTTGGGCTTCTTTTTATTATTTTACTGGATCTCTTAAGACACTTAATAAACTATACTTTAAACAAGCCCAATACTCAAAAACTACCTGATTTGGGTTTTTACAGAAATATCTGGACAGTTTGTCGTCAGACGATAAATTTTAAATATTTATTGATAGTGGCATTATTAAACCATTTTCATCAAGTTCTTGCTATTGTATAGTCGCATCAGTGATTTAAGAAACTGACTTTAGTAATAAAATTAGGACACAATAGATACAGTATGAAAGAACTTGATATATTGCTGAAATATTGCCAGTAGTAAATTTCAAAAAAAAAGTTGCATTATAGCCGTACTATATAGAGTGAAGACATCAGTCAGTGTAGTATTTTTGCTTCGCAACTGCGATTTAATTAAATCAAAGTATCATATTATTTAAGGTTTGATGCTTCACCTATAAAAAGCGTCAAAATGAGTAATAAAAAAACTAACAGTAAGCGTAAAGCAGAACTAATATCACCATCTCTAAATGACACACAAAAAAGATACGCATGGAATTTCGAAAAAAATCTAAGTCAAAATAAATAGTACTTGCCACAATATCTGGATAAGATTGTCTCTCAGGATAACACACAAGAAATTTCGCAATCATCAAGTGATAGTTCAACTCAACAAAAGAAAGCAAAAATACCACCAATTTACTTGCACAGCACATTGAATTATAAAGAAGTCACTGCAGAGATTAATAAACTTGTCAATGATAAGAACTATACTACCTTATCAGGCAACAAATATCTTCGAATTAATCTATTAAATATCGACGATTTTCGAAAATTAACTAAATTTTATACTGAAAATGAAATTGAATATCATACATTTCAAAATCCCAAAGACAAACCACTTCAAGTCGTAATTAGAAATTTACCGATTTCACTGACAGAAAATGACATTAAAGAACTAATAAAAGAAAAACTACCCATCATATCAGTAACCCGATTATTAAATTATAACAAAAAACCTATTCCATTATGTACAGTGAGCTCAACCAACAATGAGAATGCAAAAGAAATTTTTGAAATTAATAAATTACTGAACTCCATAGTTAGTGTAGAGGCACGAAGAAAATCAAAAGAAATCCCACAATGTCATCGATGCCAACAATTTGGCCACACCAAAAATTACTGCCATATGAAACCACGTTGTGTCAAATGTGCAGGCTCCCACTATTACAAGGACTGCATAAAAGAACAAGGCATCGAACCAACATGTGCCAATTGCAATGAACAACATTCTGCTAGCTACCGCGGGTGCAAGTACTACAAAGAGCTACAAGAGAAGATGAATCCAAAACGAAGACAACACATACCCAGCTGTAAGTCAAACAAAAATGAATTTTACAAGTAATCGATTATATTTAGAAACTACTAAAACTAAAACAAATGAAAATCAAACAAACAACTCATTAATAGAGAGCATTTTAAACGTCGTAAAAGATCTTATTAACCAATTCCTACCTCAAATCAAAACTTATCTTCTCAATAATGTATTGCCCCAACTCATCAATGGCCCATAATCAAAAACCACATATTAAAAACATAAAAATCCTCAACTGGAACTCCAACGGTGTTAAACCAAACAGAACACAACTTATCTCCTTCCTATCAAGATACCAAATAGATATTGCATGCATAACAGAAACTCACTTACTTCCTAACGAAGTATTCAGACTAATATTTATTACACCGATACCGAAAAATCTCAAATATTTGCCAAACATTTACAGCAAACCTTCACTCCACTAATTACAGAAAGCATTATGCTTGTCTAATTTGGTACAACACCTCTCAAACAAATATAAACAAACTGCAGTGCTTGCAGAACAAGATATTAAGAATAAGTACTAGTGCACCATGGTTTGTAAGAAATCGGCAAATACATTATGAGCTTGGGCAGCCAACCATCAAAGAGTACATTGATAAATTAACGAGAAGATTCTATGAAAGACTTAAATATAATCCAACATTCCACAATTTAGGAAAGAAAAACATTCATACCAGACTAAAACGAAGACTGCCTCAAGACATAGTCCAGATTGAGGAAAGTTAAAAATTATTAAATAATTATATTTTTTTTTCGCTGTCAATTATTCAACAACTTAAAAAAATCATGTATAACAGCAATGCTGTTGATCTGATTTAAATAAATAAATAAAAAATAAAAAAAAAATTCAAAAATTTGTCTTGGGCAAAGATAAACAGATGTTTTTGTAAAAATATGCAAACGGATCGAACACTCACAAAGCAGGTAGTTTTTCCACAAAAATCGTTACAAATTTACGAAATTTATTACTGGCAATATTTCAACACCCCTATAAAGTTCTTTCGTACCGATCTATTGTGTCCTAATTTTATTGCTAAAGTCAGTCTCTTAAGACACCGATGCGACTATATCTATTGTGATCTAATTTTTATTATTCTATTCGATTACTTAACAGGCTATATGTTCCTTTAACATAAGAGTCATTTTACTTTATTAAAATGACACTCATATACAAAGAACATAAGGTTAAGTAGAGATTCAGGAAGGAAAGCTGAACCGGGCTTTAAAAACTTATCCATTTTGTTTGTTTGTATTCAAAGTAAGTTTGAATCGGAAATACTTAATCAAATATGCTTCTCATATAAAAAAAAAATACAAATTTTATGTAATGACCTTTATTTTAAAGGATACTAGTCTTTGTCAAATCTTTACATTAGTGTAAATTAATTATAATTCAATACTTTTAAAGTAAACGTGACTAATTCGAATTAATCAAACAGTAATTCCTAGACTTTTTCAAATTTGTCTATTTTCTCAGGTTTTTTTTTTTTTAAATCAAGGTTCAAGGTTTTTTAAAACAATTTGTAAATGAAGAAGAGTTGTCATTTCAATTATCACAAAATAAAAGTATATTATTCCTAATGAATGATAGGAAAATTTTTCTTATCGTAAATTTATTGTAAAATTATCCAAATGGTAAAATTACACTATCAAGTCGTGTTCAAGTTGGATATATTTTCAATAAACAACAACAAAAAATTATTGTTTCCATTTTTGTCCTTCTCGCACACAATAAAAACATGCCAACTTAATAATTGAGACTTAATTAGTGTAATCATACCCTAAAGACAATAATTGGTGTATGGTAAATAACATACAGCTTAGACGCGTAATTATGCATAAGCCAGGGCACGCAATGCGAAAGAACCCAGACGTTTAGGGGGCCTAATATAAGGAATTATTGCAGTTGTAGTAGATAAATGTTTTATAGAATCTGGTTAATATTAAAATAATGGGGGGCCCTAGAATACTTTTGCATAAGGGTCCAAAATTTCTAGTTACGCTACTGATGCAATGTATCCGTTTAATGTGATAACACATCAAATTATACGAATTAATTAGTTAATATTTATCTTCATTAACATTAATTAATATGATTTTGGACCGGTTTATCTTCCCTTCGTAAATCTCAGATTTAAATTAGTTTAAAACAAATCTTAGGGCTTATGCACATAACGCATATACATATATTCAAGGTTATTTTGTCATCAAAGCTAGCCAACAATATCTCTCTACCAATGTAATTTTGTATACCTATCTCTACAGATTCTAGCCAATAGTAACAACGTGACAGACATCTGAGACTGTGCATTTATCGACCCAGAACCAATTTCTATTGACAGAATCAAGATACATTGAATATAGGAGTATTACATATATGACATAACGTCTTTTTCACGTACCGATCACGCGCACTAAGCGTAACTAATTGTAAGACGTGTTACAAACGTGATACATTCGCAATTTGTGTATAGAGGATAACGTCAGTCAAGGTAACATTGCTTACGCTGACTTTGGTATTGTTTTTAAATAGAAAACGTAACAATAACATGCGTAATTATTGAGTACACCCATTATACAAGCAAGATAAGATTGTGCGAGCGCAATTTTGTATCATGTTTCACGCTCATTTCTACTGATACAAATTCAAACAATTTACTATAACGACATTTTTACACACTAAAAACGCGCGTGAAAAAAAAAACGTCGTCTACATTTAAGTCTAAATAAAGGGCCTTAAATGCTCAAATAGATAAAACTAAAGACATAAACAATGAAAAAATGTAATGGTTTGATGATAATCAAATGAAAAACAAGTATAAAGGTTGAGACATTTCATCTAAGAACACAGGATAGTCTTGAGAGTGGATAATTTGACAAATATTCTACCAGTTATTTCTTTTCTACTCAAACGAAGGCTATAAGACTGTCTCGGTTCTTGTAGTTTCTCCTATGTTCCTAGATGAACTGTCTCAACCTGTATGTAAATTTTACTATTACAATCAAATTTCAATCCTAATTGAACGGCGATCACTGTATATTTTTTCGCAAATACTCACATTATAATACACAAAAAAAAAACGAATATTCTCCATCCAGAACACTAATCATATTAATAGAAATATAAACAAATAAAATTGTTGATTAAATCGTAAAAAAAGCAATAATTTTTTAAGCGTTTTCTAATTTACACAAAAAAATTACGATACATTCTATTTATTGCAAAGATGGTTAATATTTAATTTATAACTATTGCAATATAAATAAATAATAATAATAATAATGAGATAAATTAAACTATTACACGTGTGATACTGCTGTTATAGTTAAATTGCGTAATAACAATAGCATTATTCTATGGCGGCGCAACTTGATTTGTATTAATTCATGTGTAAATAAGGTGTAATATTGGAAGTTAATTAATTTTCTAATTAATTAATTAAATGAGAAATTTACAATCTTACAATAAATTCAACACAAACCATTTGTATCCGTGTTAATTAACGACTAAATTCAATTTTATAATTTAAACAATAATTGTTTGTAATTGGCAAATAATTAATAAAGAAAATCAGAACAATGATGTTTTAAACAATACGTTTTTTTTTTTTGAAATATATTTTTTAATTTGTTGTTATTCATTAGAGGTTTTGTTTATATTTGCCACATTCAACGGAAAACAGACGGATATTATGTTTATATTAAAACCGTGACTATCTTATAATAATAATCAGATATTGTTTTCTTTTTAACAATATTCGATTGGTAATCCGTTATTTTATCGAAAAAAGGTATATTTAAACAACAAATTGTTAATAGGACCTTTAATAAAGTGACATTGGCAAATCATGCAAGGACAACACACGCAAAAATACTTTCGGAAATCATAAAATATTGTCAATTGATTAATTAATTATGTAAATTCAACTTACCGATTTTTCAACAATTTTAATTTTTTGTTATAATTCAAATAGTCGTCTTCGATATTTGCTAAATTTCTAATAATATGATGATATTTAATTTGCGTACACTGTCTTTTTATAGATAGATACATGCGAGAGCAACAATAATTTTAATTAAATAATTACAGCAGACCTGTTGAATTGTTATTATTGTATTAATTACCAATAAGTGTATTTATAAACTAGAAAGAATAACAAAAACGGATTTTATTTATATTTCACCAACACCAACATAAAAACTGTTATATTTATTATAAATTTGTGTTGTTAGCCAAATCGAACTATTCACAATGCTTAAATTAAATTTAGCGGCATTCATCCAATTCTACCAACCTGATAATAATTGGAGAATTTCCAGAATGCCCTTGATTCGATTTCTAGAATTATTCAACAAATTAATCAATTAAAATTAAATAATTAACAAAATTTATGCTGCTCTTACATACCGATTATTGATGTTAAATTAAATAATTTACAGAAAACTATAATTTTTTTTTTTATGAGGGGCATTTAATTTTGACAGATATGACGTAGGCTTTTCGTCTATCGACAATATTATCACTTAAAACACTTTATTTATGTGGAATAACACAATTTAATTAATTTTAATTAAGGTTTTGATTAAAATTGATTGAATATTTGCCTGAATTTATTTGCAATAATTGGTGATTGTAACCTTAAATTTAGCACATCATGTGCGGCGCTCACATGAGCGCCAACCAATCAGGATAACGTATTTAGAAAATCAGTGTTACAACCCTAATTTTTTGAAAGGTGAATTTTAAAAAATAACCGCAATATTTGAAATTTTTCAAAATTTTATTTTGATCAATAATAAAAACAATGGAATGTTTTTATCAAATGCCACAATATTATAAAATTGTATTATGTTTTTTTTATAATTTCATTGCTTCTTGTACGTAATTAACAATATGTTTTGAATTCAATCCATAATATTCCAATAAACTAGCTGGTGGACCAGAACGTGGTACTCTTGGTACAGCAACATGTTTAACAACAACATCACGTTCTAATGCAACAGCAGACATAACAGCTTCACCTAAACCACCTTCATAATAATGATCTTCAACAACAACAACACGACCACCACATTCTTTAGCATTTTTAACAATAGCCTCTTTATCGACTGGTTTAACAGTAAACAAATCCAAAACACGTACATTAACACCAGTTTTACTTAATTCATTAGCAGCATTAAGTGCTTCTTGTAATGTTATACCACCACCAATTAACAATACTTGATCGTTATTTGATTTTTTAACAACATTAGCTTTACCAACTTGGAATACATGATCATTTGGATAAATGACAGTTGTTGTTGGACGATTTGTTCTAATAAATGTTACACCTTTTGTATTTGCAGCTAATTCAACTGCACGTTCAGTAGCAACAGCATCAGCTGGATAGAAGATTGTACTACCTGGTATAGTACGGAACATTGCAATATCTTCTAAACCCATTTGACTTGGTCCATCTTCACCTATACTAACACCACAATGAGAACCAACAAAATTGACGTTTGTTTGAGATATTGCTCCCATACGAATCTATAAATTATTGTTATTATTGTAAATAAAAAATTTGAATAATATTGTTTTTAAATTACTTGATCAAATGCTCTTGTAAGGAATGTTGCAAATGTTGATACAAATGCAACGGTACGATCTCTGCATGCAGCACCAATAGCAGTACCAACAAGATTTTGTTCAGCAATAAAACATTCAATATAACGATTTGAATCGAATTTTTTTAATGCTTCAGAAAATGTTGAATTTTTCATATCACCATCAAGTGCAATAACACGTGGATTATTTTGTGCAATTTTAACTAAAGCAGTACCATATGCAACACGTGTAGCAATATTATCACCTAATTTATATGATGGTGGTGATGATAATTTTATATTTGTTATATCAACAACTGGTGCATCATCTTTTAATGGTTTTTGTGGATGTATTTGTAATGGTCCATTATTTTTAATTAAATTATTTAAATGTTGTAAAACTTTTTCGGTATGATCACCTAATGGTTTACCATGCCAATTTTCTAAATCTTCAATTTTTGGAAAATTTTTACCTTTAAATGTTTTTGCAATTAATGCTGTTGGTTTGCCTTTTGTATTAGCAGCAACATGAAATGCTTTTACTAATTCTTCAACATCATGTCCATCAACAGCAATTGCATTAAAACCAAATGATTCGAGACGTTTACGATATGTATCAATATCATGACCTAATGATGTTGGTTCTGATTGACCTAAACGATTTATGTCAAATATAACACACAAATTATCTAATTTGTAATAACTAGCAAAATGTATTGATTCCCATATTGAACCTTCAGCACTTTCACCATCACCAACAAGACAATAAACTCTACAAATATTTATAAAATAATTCCTGTCACTTTACAAATAATTGATAGACAAATTACCTGTAATTGCATTTATCAAAATATTTACCAACATATGCCATACCACCGGCAATAGCAAGACCTTGTCCTAATGAACCAGTACCAACATCAATGAAATTTAAACGTGGTGTTGGATGACCTTCTAAATCTGAACCTAATTTTCTTAAATTTTGTAAATCACTTATTGGAAATAAACCAGCTTCAGCCCATGCTGCATATAATGCTGGTGCTGCATG
>JAZBGY010002177.1:612-12891 GCA_037414755.1 Lydus trimaculatus
ATTACTTTATATGGAATCGTAATAACTATATTGGTGTACCACCGGAGACAGCGCAAAACTGTAATTATTACATAATTTGCAACAAAAAATGTAAAATAACAGAACCGTAATGTAATTTTTCCAGTGGGCTTAACATCAATAAATCCCCAAGATTCCCATTTATAACTATTATCGTTATTTATCATCAACAAAAAAAAAAGTACATTTTACTTATCTTAAGATAAAGAATAATTGTCGACTTATCGTTCATTATAACAATTGTTTTAATGTGGAAACTCTACATATTTTTTTCTATATTCTAAATAATGGATGTTTATGTAATTGTTTTATTACCAATTGCATCAATTTTCTTATGTTGTATGCTTGTATTACTTGTAGTCTTTGAAAGAGGTAAAAATCGAACAATAGAAATGATCAATAAAGGTAAATATAAAATAATGAATTGCATTATTGTTATCATTCTAATCAATTTTAGGTTATTATTTTTTTGAGAAAAACGACTCATATATTGGAATCCCACCAGACTATATTGATACAAGTAATGGTACTATTAATGTTGTTCGACAATTCACTAGAGATGGTTTTTAATGTAAAATTAATTAATTCATTCATATTTTTCACATTAAAATAAACTCATATGTTACTAGTGTTAGAATTATGTGTTGTTGTTAGTGGTGTACAAATCAATAAATCAACTGATAACAGATAACAACTAAATTCCTTTATTAATACCTCTATTACCTTGATCTTGAACGAATAAGCATGTCCGAAACTAGCTATAGGCTATAGTTACAGGTATTTGACATTGTTATTGTTCTGGTTACCTCCTTACAGCTGTATTTGGTATACAGGATGTTTTTTTTTTGTTTTTACCCTGATTTAACATTGCTATCTTGGAAAAGCGTCGGTAAATAACAGAAAAAGGATGGTTAAATGCGGAAGAGCAGTTTCAGATTTAACAGACAAATAAAAAAAATAAAGACAAATCCATGATGATATCTTTTACTGTTCTTTTATAGTAGTTTTGTAATTGAGAGGACACAGGCTTTGATTTCCAGATCATTTACAAATTTTTTCAAATTTTTCATTTAAATCATTTAAGATTAGTAAGATAGTAAAGGGGTGATAATATCCTAAAATTTTCCCTGGTTTCGACCCTGCGAATATTTTCAATTTGTTTAAATGGTGGATTTTACTCCCCGTAATTATAGCAATTGTAGTGCTGCAACAGTTGCAAACGGTTATACCGGTATTATTCGCTGTAATTGTACCCGGATCAATTGTTGCAATTCCTGCAAATTATCCACAACAAAAACAACCACCACAACCAGGTAATTCTGATCAATCAATAATTAATATTTTATTTGTTATTGAGGTATTTTAGGTTGGTGTATGTATACCGGACCCCACCACCGGATCATATTCAACAATAACAAACAATTAAAATCATTCAATACAGGGCTTTGGGTAATAGTCCCGAAACGATCAAACATTTCCGGATTTCGTAAAGTTAAAAATCTGAATTTTTACATATAGTAGTTTTCGTTTATGATCTACCGATTTGGAGTATTTTAGTAGAGTTGGCACTTCCGGGTTAAACGGCAGTAGCTGCCAATTTGCATAGACATATCGGAATGTACAGGGTGTCTTATTTTCGATGGTATTTAAGGTAAACTCCTATAAGCAGTGATCGGACAAAATAACTGATGGCACATTCTCGTGCTACTTTTTCATGACTAATCAGATGGTGTCGTCAGATTTTCGTAATGTTCTTTTGTTTTCCAGTTATTCAACTTTTTTGACTTTTCCACTATTTTGAAAATGCTTTATATCTTGTATGCTTTCAAAAAAATAGGAACAACTTTGATTAGTTCTAATACAGTTTTTAATGCAAATTTCACCTGCGTTATTCATTTTTGAGTAGGTTTTCCCACTTTTGAGATACAACACAAACTTTGATTTTTTTTAATGGGAACTATGGTTAATTTATAGTTCATTAGATTTCCTATTTTGTCCTGATTCCGAAAATATATGGTTTGCTATAGTTATTTTCAACAGCAAAAGTCACTACAGAAAAGGAAATCCTACAGGTAAAAATGATACAGCTGTATTTGAAATGAACGTAGGGTGCCATGAAACAATTGTTATTTTAAGTTGTCAAGCAATCATTGATTTTGCTTATTTTTTTTTGGGATTGCGGTTCTTTTTATCGCTGGATCCGCAGGCGAACTATCTAGAAATCCTTTATAACAAATATTTTTCATAAATTTTGTGTAAAAAATGCAATAATTATTGCAAAAAATCAAAATTAGTAATCATTTGACAAGCCGTAGAAACAATTGTTCCATAGCACTCTACGTTTATTTTGTGTATAGTTTTTAAATTTTTACCTGTAATATCGGATTTTTTTTTTAAAATGCTCATACTATTGAAAATAACTATAGGAAACTATATATGTTTGGAATCACAAAAAAAGAAGCAATTTAATAAGCTAAAAATTACCTATGGTCCCCATTTAAAAAAATACAAGTTTGTGTTGTATCTGAAAAACGGTAAAACTTACACTAAAATAAATAAGACAGATAAAATCTGCGTTAAAAACTGTATCAGAGGCAATAAGAATTTTTCCAATTTTTTTAAAAGTATGCAAGATACAGAGCATAATCAAAATAGTGGAAAAGTCAAAAAACTTTATTAACTCAAAAACAAAAGAACATCGCGAGAATCTGATTTCACCATCTGATTAGTCATAAAAAAGTAGCACGAGAATGTGCCATCAATTATTTTCTCCGATCACTGCTTATGGGAGTTTACCTTAAATCGAAAATAAGACACCCTGTACATGCCTACTGAAATCGACAGAATTCTAGCACGTTGCTAGATCGTCTAGGAGCACCTTACCAACTACATTAAGATAAAGTAAGGTATTACTCTTAAAACTACTTCAGCTTTGAAGTACCAAGGGAAATCTTATACAGCACAGTCAAGATTAATGAATAGAATTTAAAAATGGTCGAAAAAATGTAACATTCTGGTTGAAATAAGCAAGCTGACAGCTATTTCCGGTTAAACTGAATGGTACTGTATTTTTAGCTTCCCAAATCCGAGACTTTTACCCAATCCTGTATACACATTAGAGAAAAAAAAAACAAACAACAAAAGTTTAATTAACTACCCAACTATTTATTTTATGGTGGTGGTGGTTCAAATGCAGCATATTCAACACATCTAGATGGATCTGTTGGATAATATTCTTGACATTTTGTCATTAAACGTTTTAATGCTTGTATATATTTCCTTTGTGTTTCATCATTCATTACATGTGCAACATTTTTTGAAAAAATCTTCTCACGTCCTGTACGTGCATGTATACCAACCATAGTTACACCAATTGGCCATGGTGCATTACCTATTGCCATTTGTAAATAAGCATCACTTGCCTATAATTAAAATTTTTGTAAATAAATCAAACAATCAATCAATAAAACACTTATGAATCACCTTTAAATAATTACGATTTAATAAATGTACAACAATTTCCGTTAAACTATCGGAAATATCTTCAGGTAATGTAAATGTGCGTAATTTACGTAGAAGTGGTTTTAAATATTCTTGTGTTTGTGTACATGTAGCACCAGCTAATTTACCTTTAGTACCACGTTTCTCTTCTAATGAACGATTTTGTAATTGATCATTCCATTTTTTCAAAATCAACTGAAACAATATTATAAAAACAATTCTAGATAAATTTTAAGCAAAGCAAAGCAAAAAAAAAAATAGGGTGTGTGGTCGCCACGCGTGTTAGAAGTGAAACTTCAAAGATAGGAAATTTGTAAGCAGAACAGATATAATTGAAATAAAGGGGTGTATTTTTAATATCGACGTATACATCAGGTCGACTTAATGGCCGAGATTTACGGAATATAAATAAATAAACTTACGTTAATTTTAAGATTAGAGATCACATTGATTCTAATGTACTGTGATGGGAATATCGCTTCCCCTGACGAATTTTTGATAATTGCCAATAGTATTGTAATCTTAAATATGGGCGGGGCTAAAAAAACAATCAGTGGCGTCAATAAAATTTTAAAAATTTACATACAAATAAATACGAAATTAAAACAATTTATTATCAATTGAAAGTATCATACAATAATAATAGATGTTAATTAATTAATTATTGTATGATATTTTCAATTGATAATAAATTGTTTTAATTTCGTATTTATAAACAAATTTAAAATCTATTCTCGGCGCTACTGAATGTCATTCTAAACAATCATGACTGAAAGTTGAATACTATTGGCAATTATGCAAACCGCAGCCGCCTCAGTAGGCAGATACGAAAACGAGCGATTTCCCCTCTCAGCCCGAAAAGTGCGGCATTACTCTAACATTTTTTTTTCAAACAAAAAGACAATCTTTTTTTGTTGTATTTACAAAGCCCTCTAGTCATTTTTCAATTATTTTTTATTTTATTTATTATTTACAGCGCCCTTTAATTTTCTATTATTTACAGCGTCTCCTATTATTATTGTTGTCAATCACTTTCAATTTTATTCGAGCACACGCCCCCCCCCCACTCTTAAGCGTTTCATTTTCCATGACGCTAAAATTTTTAATATACGAACTTCCTATGTACCGCCCCATTAGAAGTTTCACTTCAAAAATTAAAAAGTACACAATTATTTAAAACAAAAATAACATTCAATTACCTTAGAAAAATACGTTAATAATAATGATAATAGAGTTGATAAGATAAGATTAAAAAATACCTATATAGAATTTTATAAAACAATAGAAATAATGCAATAGACATGGACGATGATGAAGGCACATTTTTATCATTAGTTATATTAATAATATTGTTTTATATAACTGGTTTAGTTATTGCATTTTATATAAGAATAAGAAGAATCTATCTTATACGACAAATAAAAAATACAGGTAATTTAATTAATTAATTAAATAATTAATTAATTATTGAAAGTAAAATTGTAGGTCGTGTTATTTCATTATCATCAGCTCTGATAACAATGTTGATGCAACAATTGCGACAACAACAACAACGGCAACAAATCTCCCCTAATACAGGTATATAGAATAATTTAAATAAATTTAATAATTATTGTAATTATTGGATAAATTTGAAGGATTGCCAGCACCACCACCATACACGATAGATTCATCACAACCACCACCATCAGTAGTAGAAGTACAATTAGATGAATTACCACCACCATATATAGAAAGTACAACAACAAATAATCAAGCAAAATAACAATTACCTGAATAAAATAAACAATAATTGTCATATCATGTTCTCTATCACCTTTACCCATTGTTTTTGCCATTTCTCTAATTTCATCATAACTTTTGATTGGTGTTTGTTCTTTATTTGTTGATTTATTTGTTGTTTTTGTATCACTAGTTGATGACATTAATTCTTCTAAATATGCTTGATCGACTTGTTCCATAGCTTCTTGGAAATCATTACGAAAACCCTTATAAATAAATGAATTCAATTTGAATTGTTACTGTATTTTTTAATAACATCATTACCTTATTAACTTCCGGTTCTAATAATTCACATTTACGTAAACGTTTGAATGCATCAATTTCCGTTTCACCAAATAATAAAATCGGTTCAGAACGATCTCTTAAACGTGATATAACTTCATGTCTTGGTAATATACTTGAACCTTCTACTTCACGATCAGTTTTATCATTATCTGGTATTGTATCAGAATTTATTTGATCCTCGGTTTTATATTTACCATATTTTTGATAATATTCTTCTTGTTCTTTTGCTAATAAATCGCCACGTTTGAAATATTTCTTTTCGGAGCTCTAGAACAACAATAACAATAACAAAACATTTATAGGTTATGTTGGGATTTTTCAATCAAATCAATCATTAAAACAACTTACAAGTAGACTTTTTTCTTCTAATAATTTACGTTTACGGGCAATTTCCGCTTTTAAAATATCCATTATTACATTTCCAAAATAAAAGACGAAAATTGGAAAATTCGGAAAACTGACGTTTCTCTACAGCCAATCAACGAAAATCACTAGAATTTGCCGCGAATTTCAAACTACACACTTTTACCTTTATATTATTACAAAACAATAATCAATAAATTATATTCCGATTTTTATCGATCATTTAAGCAACTTCAGGCGTTGGACACTCAATGCTTTAGTATAGGAGATAAATTTAACTCGAAATTTGGCGTTTCGAGGCCTTTTTCGTTACCAACCTAACAGTTATCCTCAAGTTTTATGTTACATTAAACGCTGTAAAACTGGCAATATGGGATGGATGAGAATAAGGTTTTCTATTATCAAATAGCAGATATTATAATGAAATCACTATCTTTAACCACTGTCTGTAATTTATTCGGCTATATTTATCAATATTTATATTTAAAATCTGTTATGTTGGCAATAAAAAAGGCCTCGAAACTGTGAACAAAAAAGGCATGGTGGGGGTAAAAAGTGTCCGACGTCTGACCAACTTACTAGAAATCAGATTGATCCTAATGTACTGTGGGGGGATATCGCTTCCCCAGACGACTTTTTGATAATTGCCAATAGTATTGAAATCTTAAATATGGGCGGGGCAAAAAAAAACAATCAGTGGCGTCAATAAAATATTTAAAATTTATATACAAATAAATACGAAATTAAAACAATTTATTATCAATTGAAAGTATCATACAATAATAATAGATGTTAATTAATTAATTATTGTATGATACTTTGAATTGATAATAAATTGTTTTAATTTCGTATTTATAAACAAATTTAAAATCTATTCTCGGCGGTACTGAATGTCATTCTAAACAATCATGGCTAAAAGTTTAATACTATTGGCAATTATGGAAACGGCAGTCGCCTCAGTAGGCAGGTACGAAAACGAGCGATTTCTCCTCTCATTGTCAGTACGCAAATTGCGGCATTACTCTAATAATTTCTGCAAGTTGAAAATTGGAAAATTCGCTTTATGTATCGCCAATTTAAATCAACGAAAATCACTAGAATTTGCCGCGATTTTCAAACTACACACTCCTAACCTCTATATTATTACAAAACCATAACTAATAAATTACATATAACCACCATTCTATAATAGATATTCAATTAGTTTTCCGATTTTCATCAATCATTAGAGAAATTTTCACTTTTAAAACAAAACGTGAAAATTGGGAAATACTTTTGCATAGCCAATACAAGATAACAAAAACCACTAGAATTTGCCGCGAATTTCAAACTACTCACGCCTAGCCTGTATATTATTATAGTAAATTCACGGACCTATCTAATTGAGTTTTTTACTTGACAGAAATATCACTAGACAACATTGTCTACGCAAGAAAAAATAGTACCCGTTGGTGGAATTAAATTTTAATATATACTTTGGTGTATTTTATTTTTTAATTGTTGGGAGGCTTATGTACATAAGAGGAAAAAAAGAATTTACAAAATATTAATTTGTTTAAATTCAATTATTTTGAATGTTGCGGTCACCTGACCTGAAAATATCACTAGAAAGATGATACCAACATATCGGCTGTATAGTTTCTAGATTCCGTCCGGTAAAGTTGGAAAATTTAGTGTTGTTAGGTTTGTGTCAAATAATAAATTATATAAAAATACTTAATTAGTTTTCCGATTTTTATCGATCATTTAAGCAACTTACTAATTTTCGTAAGGTGGAAATTGGAAAATCGATGTTTTGTATAGCCAACATAAAACAACGAAAATTACTAGAATTTAGCGCAAATTTCAAACTACACAGCCTCGACTTCTATTTTATGATTACAAAGGTATAATCGAATAAATTTAAATTGTTTATTAAAATAATTTCATATAACCACCATTATACAATAAATATTCAATTATAAAATCTTAAAAATTAATTAATTAAGCGGAGTTATTTTAACTGAAGATTGTTGATATGTTGGAAAATGTCTCTGTCCATAAGAAACGTATTGTGGACTTGGTAGACCTCTAGCACGAATAAATCGTTCATTTGGTTGTCGATAAACATACTGTGTTATTGGTGTTGTTGTTGTTGTTGTTGTTGGAGCTCTACCTTTTATTAAAAATGCAAATGTTGCTAATAGACCATTCATAAATTGCGTTGAACAATTCATAAATGTTTGTATGATTGGTGTAAAAGTTACAATAAGCTTTCTTATTTCTTGTAATAATTTCAATAAATACTCCAATAGAAATTGAATAGAATTTACTAAAAATGTGAGAATTGTTGCCAACATTACAAACAAGAAAACCGTTGATTGTTTAACATTATTAAATGTTAATAATTGTTGTAATTGTAATAGTAAAGCTTGTGTTGTATTATTGAGAATTTTTTTTGAATTAACAAGAATTTCATCAGTTTTAATTGTAGAATCATCACTACAACTACTGAGATTTTCAATTTTCTCATAAGAACGTACAATTTTCAATTTCAAACAAATCTCATTATTATCAAATTGTATATTACGTATTTTATACCAATACGTGCCGAAAACTTCCTCATCCAATTCAACCCATAGATTATAACCAATTGGTGCCCCAATTGTTGATGGTGTTGTAATACCTATCCATATTTGGTCACCATAGAATTTAACACAACGTTTTTTTACAATTAAAAGATTTCTAATTAAATCATCTTCAGTATCAGCAATTTTAATGACATTACGATATGAATTCAATGAATCAACGAAACGTTTCTCTTTAAATGTACCAACAAATAAATTACCTTTTAATAGATGTTTACAATGATCTTGTAAACGTTTTTCAACATCTGTGTTGCTATCAGAATTGTCTTGGGAGATTTCCGAAATTCTCGTCATCTCCTATTTGACAAATTACAAAAATTGGGAATTAATACAATACGGAAATTCTACAATAGTTTACCTACACTATTATGCAACAATAATTAGAATAATTAAGAGAATAACAATTGTTATTTCTGGAAGATTGACTGGACTTTGTTGTTGTTTCTGCGTTTACCGTCAATTAATCATTGGCGTTACTACTACTTAAATTACCCTAAAATAGTCGTATTTCTCTAAAATAATTAATAATTCATCCAAATTATGGTTGAATCATTTCAGTGAGGTTGGTATAATAATTTTTCAGGCATTATATAGAATAAAAACTGAAATTCTTCGAATGTGTAATACCGGCTACGCCACTGGTAACTTGTCAATGATCAATGATACCAATCAAATTCGCTAAATGGAACTATAATAATAGAATTAGTAGAATAATTTAAATAATCGAAAATTATCGGTATTTTTTGGATTTTCGATTAAAAAAAAACGTTAATTTTCTATAATTTCCCGCATTTTCCAATTGTTACATTTTATTAATGTTAAAATTTATAATTCTGTTATATAGTCTATTACCAATATAATAATAATAAAATCCCAATTTGGTAAATTTAAAGTTGTGTTTTTATTTAATTTTTTTCTAAAAATAAAATATAATAAAAAATTATCACTAAAATTGTGTTAATTCGTAATTATCAAGTGGTTTTTTTTCAATAAAATTTCATTTGTTTTTATTACAAAAAGTCAATTGTCATTTTTTTCCCCCCGATATTCAACAAAAATCAAAATTGTATCCGTCACATTTTCCAATTTCGTCCACTTTTTTACAATTAAATAAATCGAGAAAAAAACACGATAATTTCTATTTTCTTAAAACGGTAATCAATCGAAAAACATGTCTACACCACCTACTTATAAGGTACGTAATTAATTTTATTATAAAACAACATAACCTAACATAAACTGAATTTCAGCCTGGTGAAGGTAAACGTGAAGAATTCCGCAAATATTTGGAGAAAACCGGCGTTATGGATACTTTAACGAAAGTCTTAGTTAGTTTGTATGAAGAAGCCGAAAAACCAGAAGATGCATTAGCGTATTTTCCCTAATCTTATCAATATTAATTTTTAATTATTATTTTTTATAATTTAGATTTATTCGTGATCGTCTTGCTGTCCAAGCCGGTCTTGAAACCTACACCCAATTATTAGATAAAATAGAAGAACTTAAAACACAAATGACTGAATTAGAAAATAAACTACAAGATACACCAACAGCACCACAAAATGATGAGGATGGTAGAGAAGAAAAAGTTGAAGAAAACGTTGAGAATAATCAAGAAGTACCAGTTGAAGGGGAGGAGGTAGTTGCTGATACTACAAGTGGTAATGCTGAAACATCACCAGAACCGGCGGCAGAAGCACCAGTTGAGGAAACCCCACCGGAAACTACAAATGAATAGAATTTGACGTCCGTAATTTTGAAAATTCCATATATTTTCTTGAAAAAAGTATTAATTTTGAACCGTTATTTTTCTGATCTAGAATGTTGACTTAATTTTCTTTATAATTAAACATCGTTTTTGTTAATTTGTTGTTGTTTTTTTGTGTATGTATGTGTGTGTGGGGGAAATTTTTAATTATTTTTTTATTTATTGTAAAAATGTGTATTTAGCAAAGATTTGAAACAGCAATTCCAATTTGTTGCCTTAAAATAATAAATTAGTCAATTATTACGATTAGTTTGAATTTTATAATCGAATACAATCAGCGAATTGTGGCGAATATTTACATATTTTTTTAAAAATATATTCCTATTTGATTAACTGCAAATGTTAGAATTGTAATTAAATACGTAATTCAATGAGATAATTTTAATATTTAGCTTATTTAGCGGCAGCTTTGGCCGCTTGGCGCCGTTTAACATCCCAATTGAAAACTCTAGCCATATTCACTTCGGTTGTTGTAAATTGGTCCCTGTAAATGTGAAAATTTATAACAAAAGAAATTTTGTTTTTTTATAGGTATCTACCTCAAAAAATCTAAATCATGTTCAACATAATTGAGATTCTTTGTAGCCGATTCAATGTTTTGTTTGATTAATTGTTGAGCATCTTTCAAACTATATTCTAACATAACATTAGCACCTAACCATAAATAAACTGTATCAGTTGGTGGTATTTTAGCTTTAGCAAATACTTGTTCACTTAATAAAAATTGCGTATCAAATTCATCATTTTGTTTTTCTAAACGTTCAATCATTGTTAATGAACGTTTCAATTCTGGTACTTGATTTTGTAAACGTTTCTTTTTTGCTAATAAATTATATTCCATAAATTTATATTTAGCATGTTGACTATCTAATTTCTTTAAAACATCATCAACATTTTGATTATTCTCCGATCGGGCCATATAAGCATCAACATCTTCCTTTAAATATCAAATAGGAAAATTTAGTTGAGGTTATGTTCAATATGTATATTTTTAAATATTAACATGTGATTATTTATGTGGTAACTTACAACAAATTCAGCTTCTGGTATACCGGCATACGATTTTTTATCGTTTATATCCGAATTATTTTCTGTAATTTCCATTTTTGGTATTTTTCGAAAATCTTAACAGCTAACCTGCACCTCCGCAAATAGTGATTTTTGTTTCCCAAGATTACCTACACTGTTTACTTGTCATTTTCCTACACATACAGGACTGTGTTCATAAATTGGGTCATGTTGGATGTGTCATAGAAATCAAACTGGCTACTTACGATTAAGATGAATAATTAATAAATAGATTCAGGTTAGAATAAAGGTTAAAACTACCAAAAATATCCAATTTTTATCAACGTTCTAATAAAGATTGTCAGTATTTGATTAGTTCTTTGTTCTCTCTCATTAATGGGCGTGTTTCTTTATTGCTGAAATCGCCATTTGGGTACTCTGGGCGCCCAAATCGTTTTTTTATTATCCCCGAATTTCAAATGTTTGAGTACCCTTTCACGCTCCAGTCGTCAGACAGTGTATGAGACCACAATGCATTGCGGCGCAATTTTGAAGCTCCAAAATGAAACTATAAAAATTTAAAATAAATTAAATAATGGAGAAATACAAGGTTGTTTATGTTTTATGCAAAAAATATTCTTAATAATTTTGAAGATGAACAATAATGATTAATAGTATACAAAAATGAATTTTAATGCCAATTTCTACTATAAATAAATAAATATTTCAAAAGTGGCGCGTAAATTTTGTTAGGTTATGTTGATCAGACTTGGAAAAAGTGCACAAATCGTTTCATAATTCTAGAGTGTCTAATCTACTCTGACAGCTATTTGACGTACTCCAGCCGTGCTCCGTTTGAGCGCCCAGAGCAATAAAGAAACATACCCAATAGATTGCGAAAGTGATGACGTCAGGTGACTGTGTTGC